>JAHXMU010000288.1:55525-110286 GCA_019455685.1 Philornis downsi | reverse complement strand
CCACCCCGCGCCGCGCGTTGCCGAGAAATTGAAGAATTAAATCGCCAACACTCGTATGGCCCACCCTGTATTTAAAATCTAAATAATATTTTCATATTTTCAAAATATTTTACTTTTTAAGTCATAAAAATAACAAGAACTATACTTTGATTCGTGTCATATTATGAAATTTTCTGACATCGAACATTTCCCAGAAAAAAACTAACCTTTCTTAAGAAAATTGATGTATTTTGAGCTGAGGAACGTTATTTATTGCTTTTTATAAGTTGAAACTTAAGAGATGCAATTTTTACTTATACAGGGTGGCGCATAAGTAACGTTAGCGGCGACTATACTGAATGCGTTCTTGTGCCTCATTTGGTTTTAACTTGTGAGCCAATTGCATCTTATATAGTTTTGGCTTACTTTATTTTTTTAATTCCAACAATTCAAACAGTAAACAGAGAATAATAACTCTTATAATTATAAACAAATAACAATTTATCAGTACACAGGTGTATATATTAGATACTATCAGTCTCATAAGAACACAATGCCGAAGCTAAGCTTCGAACATTACACTTAACTAATTCTATGAACTTCCTCAGGAATATATTGCCAGAAAAGGAACGTTAAAAAGGAAAATGTGATAATTTTTGTTTTTATAAAAATAAACTTAAATGCTATACTTAAAGCTGAAACTTAAAATCTATGCTAGAAACTATTTTAATCTAAAAAATAAAATAATAAATAAAATAAATAATTAAATAAATTAACTGCATAAGAACAGAAAAGGAACTTATACGCAAAATAATTATGTACTATTGCGCAGTGTTGTACCCTGAGGTACCTGTGGAAAGTCGACCTAACCTTTTATAAAACGTGATCAACGTGGTTCTTGAAATCAAATTCGGATCGCAGTATGACCCCTAGATATTTTAGGTCTAATTAACAGTTTATAAATCAAAAGCCTAACCTCTCTACTTAAACCATTTTTACAACGGAGGACCCTGAGGTACCTGTGGAAAGTCCCCCTAACCTCTTGTAGAACATGATCAACATGGTTCTTGAAATCGAATTCGGATCGCAGTATCACCCCTAGATATTTTACTTCGACCACACTGGCAATCATCTCGCCGTTAATCGCCGTTAACATCCGGATGGTCGGTTATACTCGTACATGCCTACCTCTACCCTTAATCAAAATGGAAATACACTTACCAACGTTAACCCTCAGTCTCCACCTTGCAAAAGCATCTTACATGGGAAAAGATGTAACATGTCTGTTATATGTATATGTTGACAATATCAGCCATTTTCGATTGTCGGTTTGTTTTTGGCAGATAAAGAGGTTAGTCGTGTTTTGGTGTGCTCTTCGATTTTTTACTATTCAAAAAAATGGATCAAAGTTTTGTGTAAAAAAATTAAATTAAATGTGCAAGGACATTTGAAATGTTGACTGTGACGTTTGATGAGTCTACTGTGAGCAGAACACAAGTTCAATTGTGATATAACCGGTTTAAGGAAGGCCGAGAAGATGTCAATGACGATGCTCGTCCTGGACCGAAAAAAATACGTCAAGCTCGGTTAAATGTGAAGGTTTCGCTCACTGTTTTCTTCGATTGCAATGGCTTGGAGCATCATGAATTCTTGCCACAATGTCGTACGTTCTATAAGGAATACTACCTTGAAGTTATACGCCGTTTATGCGAAGCAATTCGTCAGAAACGCACAGAATTGTGGAAAAACCAATCATGGATTTTGCACCATGATAACGCACCAGTTCACACACCGATGCTTGTGCGTGAGTTTTTGGCCAAAAAGAAAACTGCAATCATGCCTCAACCACCGTATTCACCGGACTTGGCCCCCACTGACTTTTTCCTCTTCGCAAAACTGAAGACACCGATGAAAGGAAAGCGTTTTGCTACGATTGAGGAGATAAAAGAAAAATCGAAATAGGAGCTGTTGGCTATACCAAAAAACGCGTCTTAGAAGTGTTTTGAGGGTTAGAAGAAACGCTGGCACAAGTGTATTATATCTGAGGACTACTTTAAAGGAAATAAAATATAAATTGATGAATAAATAAATATTTTTTGAAAAAAAATTGAAATAACGGTTATTTTTTGATCAGACCTCGTATATATATGTATATTTATATTCCATATGCTTTCTATTTATACTTTTGACCCAATGAATTGACATATTTGCGGTGTTTTTATATATGGTTATCTATTTGTTGGTTTTAAAAATAAAGCTAAATAAAGCTTACATAAATCAATGATTTCGATAAAACTTTTATTTCATTATAATGCTTGAACCTTGCCATACGTACCAAATACAGTGCCATTTAAGTGGCCTCTCGTGGATTGGTTGCAGCGGTGGATCCTTTTAGCTTTTCCACAATCACTACAGGGTTATCCGAGCCAATTTGCGACAATTTTGCTTTTTGACGTAACCACCAAGTGGGGAAAGAGCTACATCACTGGAAAAAAAATACACATTCGTAAATGTCAAACTTTTCACTAAATTAATAACACTTCAGATGACAGGTATTTAACGGCTGACAGTCTTGCCAGACCATCGGTTTTGAAACCAGTAAGTGGAGAACTCAATATATATTGAACCGAACTTTAAGAAGGTGAAGACTATAGCAATGAAATGTAGGTCATAGCAATGTCTGTTGGAAGAATTACCCTCGATGAGCATGCAAATTGTTAAACAATGAAAGGTATAGTTTTACTTAACAAAATAATTAGAAAACTTCAAATAAATAAAGTGTGTTTTTTCCCCGATAAATATATTTCAACAATCTTTATATAAGATTCGACTATATTTGGATTTAAAATTGTGTCCAGCAAGAAGTCCATCAAAATCGTTGAGCTAACTTGAAGTCAAAATCCAACTTTGCCTCAAAAAAGCCGATCAAAAAGGCCAAGATATTGTGTGACCTACTAGTCTATTGACTTTCTTCCGCGCGTGTTGGTATATGCCATTGTAAAATTTTGTATGAGATCCTTAATCCCATTAAAATAAAGCCATTCGTTCAACAACACCAGAATTTTCTGTTGCCCCATCGTTTTCCATTAAATTGAATGCCAGTAGAATTATGTGATGCTATCTTTATTCTAAAATAAATTGCAATAATATACTCGGCGAACAAACAAAACGGCAAAAATAATATAAAAGAAAATCTTGTGAAAAATGGCAAACTCAAAAGCTAAAAAACTAAATTCATATTGTAGTTGGCCCACTAAACACACTGAAGAAATATATACTTAGCGGTGAAAAAGGCTAAATTGGCAATCCAGATCATAAATTAAGACAGCATTGCGCTTATCTGCTCTTTCACAGAGAACCAAGAAGTGCGAAATAGGAGCATTTATACTTGGGCCTTGGCTGCTTCGGGAGCAAAAGCCATATCTATCGTAGAATTTGAATGAAACGTTAAAAAGATTAAGACAATCAAATGACGTCTTGACAAGTGCAGAGATGGAGATTACATAAAATTGTAATAATATATTTACTAGAGGTTCTTCTATTTCCTATAGTAATGAGTACACTGTACTATGCAGGGTATATAAAAAAAAGTTTTGATTTATATTTGTTCGTCTCAACCTACATATGCTCATAAATTCGGCATCCTTTTGCGAATAACCTCAACCAAAAGAGTTTGTTATTTCAGCATAAATATAGCACAAAATAATTCGTAGTCTACTACAAATTACTACACTCAAATACGAAGGCGGTCTCAAAACAGCTGACGCAATAAAGAAGACACGAAAAAGTTGGAAACAATTTTCTTTATTTTTCAACATATTCACCTTTCAGCATGATATACTCTTTCCACCGATATACAATACTTTCTATAACTTGTTTGTAGTACCAACTGTCAAGCTCCTTAAAATAGCCATCAACCGCACACACCACCTCTTCATTGTTGGCAAATCTTGTACCACTGAGCCATTTTTTCAAGCTTGGAAATAGAAAATTGTCCGGGGGATCTAATTCTGGCGAATAAAGTGCGTGATGAAGCAATGCAAACTTTAATTTAATAATTTTGACCATCGCAATAGTGGATGTGTGAACTGAAGCATTGTCTTGACGAAGCAACACTTTCTTTTTCGCCAAATGCGAGCTAAAAATTGCCATAAATTCATCACTTAAACACTGTAATAAATTAGCATAATATTCCCCGTCGATGGTTTTTCCTCTCTAAAGATAATCAATAAAAATAATTCCATGAACTTTCCAAAAAACAGACGCCATGACTTTCCTTGCAGATGAAACACTCTTCGCCTTCTGTGGACACGATTCTCCCATTTAAATCCACTGCTTTGACTGTTCCTTTGTCTCAGATGTGAAGTGGTCGACGCCAAAATTCGGCTTTATTGCATTGAAACATTGCCAAACACTCTACTGAAACATCTTCACTAAGCTGTTTTTGCTATATTGAAAGCAAGCGCGGCACCCATCTTGACTACTCCGGAGGAGAATCCAGCTTGGCTTTAATATTGGTTGGACCTTTCAAATAAAAATATTGAATTACATAACGATGACCAATTTTTTCCATGTTTACAAATTCAATGAGATTGTTTACTTTTGATGGCTCAAATAAAAATACTAAACAACGTGGCGCATTGAAACTTATAACATATGTTTGCAAAAGTTGCCACTTTGCACCAAAATAATTTTTTCCACTGGCACCACCTATACGTCAGGTCGGCAAATTTTGGGACCGCCATCGCAATACTTCTTGTTGACAATTTGATCCGGCGAAGGCAACTCATAATATATGAATGGCTCAGATGCCAAATCGATTAACTCCATAAAGCAAATAGTTGAGAAAATATATATTATATATGTATATATTATATATTATAATTCATAATTCCAGTTAAATCCTAAATTCGAATTGATGATGTAGACTGCATTACTGCAGATTTATCTTGTATCCAACGCCATTTTGAAAGTATAAGATGGATAACATGGAATATATCGTTATTTTGATTACAATTTTTATGTGATTAAAGGAGTTAATCGATTTGGCTTCTGAAAAAAATTACTAATTCAAAATCATTTTTAAATTTGTTTTTATTCCAGAAAAGTAAAATATATACATTTAAAAAAAACAATAGTAACTGTTCTATTACATAGCCAAAATTTAATAGTTTAAACAAAAAGTTGAGAAAAATTAAAAAGAAGTAGGTTTATATTGCTTTGGAACGTTTAATTATAAATTAACCACAAATTATTTTATATACATTTTTTTAAGATTTTAGAAAAAAATAAATAAGAATAACTGCTCTGTTACATATATTTTTTTAAATTGATTTATCAGCAACGTAAATGATCTTTTCGATTCTTTTCTTCTTCGTAAGCTGCATTTGAGCTCCCGTCATTTCGATTCGTCCTTAAAATTTTATAGTAGTCATGTTTAATTGGAGGAATGAATCTTAACAAGTCCATCATATCTTTTCTCGCGTCACAGTTCTGCCGGTTGGATACAATAAAGGCTGGTCTACATTTTTCAGACAGAGTGGTCTACCTGCTACAGATTTTCTTATATCAATGGCATTAAATTCTTAATTTTCGTTAAAGTCATACTTTAATTGTATAAGATGTGGTTTAGACTTTTCTAATTTTATCCAATGCATTTTTAGCCAATTTGGTGGCATCTTTGTAACAGTTACCTTTCTGTTAATGATAGCATTTTCTAAAGAACTTGTAGATAAAAAGTCCTGAAACAGTGAATTGGATTGTAGAAAGTGATTTAACTGACATTTTAAATCGATTTACATTTCAGTATGGAGTTAATCAGATTGGCTTCTGAAAAAAAATTATTATTCTTCAATGGCTAAAAACATTTTGTCATTTAGTGGTGTTAATTTTTATTTTTACTAAGTTTTCTTAAGAACAGTAACAATTTGGCATCTATTAAGTACTTTGACTTTAAAATTTCGAAAAATTCAAAAAGTGGAGTTAATCGATTTGGCATCTGAGCCATTCATATGATACCATGATAATCATTATCATAAATTTGATTTTTGATAGCGCCTTTTACGCCATCTTTTCGATCTTGTCTCATATTTGGCACGATATTCACTCGATCCCACGACTCATCTTCCGCAATTGTGCGTTTTACAATGTGGTGGTACCCAGAAATCATCTCTTCAAAGATCTCTTCGAATATCTTTTTCGAAGAAGAGAGATTTGTCGCGTCTGAAGTCAAAATTCTTATAAAATTAAGTTGACTGAAATGCCAACATCAACAGTAAAGTTCGTTTTTGTTAGCCGACGGTGGCTGAGCACCAAATTTGGCATTTGTTGAATAGGGCTTTCATTGAAAGAGTTTGTTGGTAACAGTAAGTTCTTCGTCTTCAATTCGTTCTCGCCCTATTTGAACTGTTTGTGCTACTTTTAAACATATATTTTCGACAAAGTTTGCTCACCACAAACCTTCTGTAACATTCTAAATGTTTGTGCAAAAAAAATTTAATTTCTTAAACAAAATTAAATCCAACTTCTTTCCTCAACAAAATCACACATTGCTAAAATCGCCAAAATACATTTTTGCGTCGCAAAAAACCAAGCGTAGTCCAAACACCAAAGACATTTATTATTTGAAATTTGACACACATGTTTGTCACAGTGCTACCAACTTAAAAAAAGAAATATTTCTAAGATGCGAACTATAACAATATACTTGGCGAACAAGGATTAGAACCAAAAAAAAAACCGATGAAGAAGAAGCTCAATCCATTTCGTTTGCCTTTAAAGATGTGATGTTTACAAACTTCTGTAATTGTACACCCTGTAGGCTTTTGTTCAAGTGTACTTTACAATTCTAATGCACCCAATGAATAGCTTTTGACTTGAATGGCATGGACTTGCATTGTACCAGCGACCCATATACGCCTGTATGTATCTATTATGCACGCATACACATGTGTACTCGTCCTTGTATACAAGCACATCTATGTAAAGAATAGGAGGGAACGCAAACTCGTTGTATTTTCGGGTAGCGGATAGAAAAATGTAGAACAAATCTACGAGTAATTTTTTCACTCATAAAGTTTTCTCAATGAACAAATTCAGTATGACTGGTTTTTATGATTTTAGAAAATTCTCGATTCATTGTAATCACAATCAGACAACAGTATCCATTCGCTTGTGTAAGGTTTGCCACAAAAAACGTTTGAGGCTGGCAACAACCTTCTCAAACTGACCGCCAGTTTCATTGGTATGAATGCGTATGAAGCAGAGACCGCAAATAATAGTTAGTTTTGTAGTTTCAAAGAAAAAATTCAGAGAAAATAATGCTTATAGGAGGATTCTGAGTTCTTCAGGTTCGACACAAAAAACGATTGAGACTGGCTGGCATTTTTTAATACAAAAGTCTATCAAAAGCTACTCAAACTGACCGCCAGTTTCATTGGTATGAATGCGCAGAGATAAAGCAGCAATAATAGTTAGTTTTGTAATTTAAAAAAAAAAAAACAAAAAATCAGAGAAAAGAACACTGATAGGAAGATTCTGAGTACAAGTATTTAGTATTATTCGGTATTGAACTAATTTTTATTTCAATTGTAAACTCAATATAAACGATTATTTATTGAATTTTATATTTACACTCGCAAAATAATCGTTATTTCCTAAGTTTTATGTTTTATTCAAAAGGTTGAGTTTTATTTTTATTTTCGACTTTACGTCAAAAATATATTTGGCAAAATTATGAAATTGTATCTTTTCATTACCATTTTATATCATAAGTTTACAAATATATTAATAAAAATGTTATGAAGCAAAAATTTAAACCGCTCCGATTTCAGTGTTGGAAACCAACAGAACAAAGTTGATGTTGCCACTTAACAAAATGTTCCTCAAAAAAGACAATACCGTATGGTAGCAAAAGTTAGCTTCAAATTTCACGTCCATTTTCTTTTTATATGGAGTTTCACCGCAGCGTAGTATCAACGTATAGATTGGAATTTGTGAGTATGTGGCCGAGGCAGATTATGGGGAACAATCGCTAATGTTTTAAAGTTATTTTATTCACTCCCTATGCGCTGTATGTTTTTATGATTGATTATAACGCTCAGAAATTAAATAAATTAATAAGCCAAATTCAAATTACTAACTTAAAATATAACTAAAATAATTTTAGAAAAAATTAAAACTTAAAAATAATCATCTTTTTATTGAAAAATAAAGCTAAAAAAAAATAATCAATATCTTTCGAGCGGAAAAATAAAAATTATTTTCGATTTTTTGGCGTTGTCTTGATGGAACAGAATTCCAAGTGCCGACAATAAAGGTACGAATTAAGAAGCATCTCACAATAGATGATTTCCTGTCAATATGACCAAACACACAGCAAAACCTTCCTGACCGTCAATCGACTGTTTTCGTAAGTGCCCCAGTTTTCATTGCCAATCACCATCCATTTCGGAAATGTGTCGATTTTATTACGATTCGCAGATGGGAATTTAGATTTTATGTGTGTTCGTTTTTGTAGAACCCATATATTCAACACTCTTCAAGTTTTTATTCAAATGATTCCAAATGGTCTGTTGTGCAAAATTTAACTCCTAGATAATGGAAACAGTGCTTACATCACAGTCGGACTTGACGTCTTCCATTGTTCTATCGACATTTTCAGCAATTGGCTTTCCAGAGGGTGATGTTTCATTGACATCAAATTTACTGGAACGGAACAGACGAAATCAAAATTTCGTGCGAGTAGTTGTTACAACATCAGGATCATAAACACTATTCACATTTTCACCTACATCGTATCTTTCTAAAGCCATCTGGTGTAATACGATATATTGATTACACTTTTATTTATATACAAATTACTGTAGCCATCTATTGGACAAATAATGAATTTCGTTTTCTATATCTTATATGTATTACAGAGTCCAAAAAGTAAGACCAGTTTTTATTTAAATCGAAAACATAATAGCACTAAAATTGTTTTTGAAAAAGCGTCCTCAAGTGTTGTTTTTATCACAAAATCTATTATTCTATTCTATTACATACAAAAATGAAAAAAAAAAATTAATTTAATCATTTTAAAAATGGCACTGAAGTTGACCCTCCCGAAAAATTGGACCTGGACGATGTTGTCCATTTTGACTCTTCTATTTATCTGAAACACAAAATCCAAAAAAATTATTAGTCAGTATGATTGTAGCTATGTCCCGTACCAGAATAAAAAAAATTGACAAAACGGCGCGGTTTTGAATTTGAAAAATCGGTTTTTTTTCAGTTTTTTTAATCAAAAAAATACGAACTAATTGTAATAATAATATGATTCCAGTACGGGTGATAGCCATTGATGTTGTGAACAACATATTAAAATTTCAAACGATTCGGTTGAATATTTTTTTTTTGACAACTCCAGGCCGAAAAGAGGAGTTTTGAGATAATTGAGTTTAAAGTTTTGAGAGTGGATATTTTAAAAAATTTCAGAAATGTGTAATACTTACAGTTAATTTGCGATCCCAGCACCGTACAGAACTTCTTCTGTTTCTTCGTACTGCGATGATTCTTCAAGCCTCTGATATTTTCACGCTGTTCGAGCTTCTTTTGAGCCATCAGTACTTCGACGGTTGGCTGTATATACTCGACGCGCCTTGAGGTCTCGTGCGAGTTGCTCCGCTTGTGGTCCGATGGTGATACCCATGACCTCCATAATTTGCAAAGCAGTGGCGAATCCTTCATTAAATGTGCAGGCAGAAATATAAGTGGAAATATCAATTATTATAATTTTTGTTTTTTTTTTTTTGCCAACAAACTGATGTTTTGGCGCTAACGGCCAGACACAAGAACTGTTCTGGTTATTACTACCAATAGACCTTTCCAATAAATCATCTGCTGTTAACTCTTCGTAAATGGGTTTCAATATTTCTTGTGCGTCATCGTCTAGAGCAGGTGGTTGCTCATAGGTATCTAAAGTACCTGCGGCTTCACTCTGGCGCCATTTGCACCACGATTCTGGACCTGGAGGACAGTGCGAGTGTTGAGGATTATCATCTGATTCTATTTGCTAAAACGGCTGTAGAATCGAAAATACTGGGAATATCCTGGGAATATACTTAACAGTATATTCTTAAAAGTCTATACTTTCGAAATATCAAAAAAAAATTTTTTTTTTTAAATTCCAGACAACCGAGACCCCTTAAGGCGATAGCAAATGTATATGCTTTGTTTGGTTTCTGAGTATTTATAATTTTTACAAATGGAATGACAAACTTAGTATATCAGTCATCATATTATTGTAAAGGAGGATAAACAGATATTTTCCCCAAAAATTTTAAATGGAGCTTCTTTATATCGGCTACCAAAAATTATGTTTTCGGAGAATATTATCAGAATGTTTTGCTTTATTCGTTAGAATGTTTTCAATGTTTTTAAGCACTTCATTCTCGCTGTTTCGGAAATGGTTAAAGAGTGTTTTGTTGAAAGAGTTAAACATGCACGAATTGGTTTCCTAAAAATGGCGAAAATGTAATTATTTACACTTCCACTTTGCTGGATATGAATAAAATCAACAATTCAGGATTGTCGTTTAGTAGAAACTGATTTTAAGATCTGCTGCAATGTTTCATTTCATTGAAGGTCAAAAGAAAATATCGCATATTGACTCCTACGACTATTGCAACATCCTCAGCTGTGCAATTGCATTTGAAACAAGAAATAAATTTCGTCCATTCTGATCATATTTTTCAACTGCCATTAGGGGACTGTAGAATGTACGCCCGCCGCTACGAAGGTTATTATTATTTATCCATGGTTTCAGATGAAAACGTAAGAGTATCGCAACGTATTACTTGTTTGTAAGCAAGCTGCTGTAATTATTGACTCGAAAGGACGGAGCGTGACACTAAAAGGGTCATCGTTGGAATGTATAAAAGCTAATTTTAGGGTGGCACCGAAAATTCATCTTTGGAATTTTACAGTTCGCGGGTTCGAATATTTTGCCACCTTTAAGTGAGGCGCATTTTTCTCAGATATCCGTATGTAAATATTTAAAAATTGAAGAAAATCTAAAGAAAGTAGGGAATCTATTGTATTTCGGATGTTTACAAAACACTATATTTTAAGAAAAAATTCACTTGTTTCGCTTTATTCGCAAAATTTATCGCTGAGCATCAAAACTATAATATTGGTCATAAGCGCCTCTCACGATATATTACCGCAATGGCTGCATGGTAGAACAGCGAAGCAGTTGTGCTCAAGATAGGTTATAAGCTCCAAAGAAAAAAAAAAGATTAGCACAGCGGTTGTCATTAAAACCACATTTCAAAAACCGCTGTGTTAACAGTAAACAATATGATATTGCAGTTTGGGCAAATGAAAACACTTTAACATTTTCACTTTGAAATCGTTGACATGATATATTATACTTATTCGATGCATACAAACTCATCACTTTGTTGACTCTGGTATATCTTTTGTGTCTGAAGCAGAAAACTGAACTATTCAGTTTTCTCAAAATTGAGCATTTTTGTTAACTACCGAGTTAGGTCATGGATTTTATTCAGATTTTGCTTACCTTCTTACTTAGATGGCGACATTAACATCTACTATACGCCTTACATAGAAAACGGTCTCGGGCGCCTTGGTGCAATCTCTCCAGTTCAATACATTAACTTTTGATAATTTTAATACGCCTGTTCCTTCCAACGCAGTTTTGCGCTTCATTGCGAACTCATTCTCGAAGACTGTTCGTGCTGGAGCATTTGAGTCCAGTAGAACAGTAGTGAGCACTCTACTCTTCTTCTAACTGCCACCACTGCAAAGTTCACACAAACTTCCAAACGAGTACGATATGTGTTTGTTCTCCTTTATCTCCAAACAAATTTTTGGTGACTCCTTCTCAATACTTGACAAGGCTGGAGTAACATCCCACACCTTTCTAGCAATAATGTCTATGTGTATCATCATCATCATCATCATCAAGTACGATAGCATATGACATTTGCAACTTACCTTATAATTAGCTTCAAAAGTATTTCGAAGAGACCGCAAGAAAACATACGCGATAAATCTATAGGTATATCCACGTGCGGTGTAAAATACGTCACTAAGATATTAGCCTATCTTTACTGAAGGCTTTATGCCGCTCAGTGGCATTCTACAAGGACACATGAGCATGGTTTCGTTCAGTTGGCGTCATAGATTACACGCATTCTATTTTTAGACTCGCTCAGTTTGAGAGAGACCATCAGGTTGAGAAGTACGTACTTATCGATTACCCGAAATGTTCGACAGATACTCAGAGATGATTGCCGCTCAAATAATGATAGATATCAGGGCTGGAATACCCAATCATATGCAGATAGTCGCGTGTTCTAACCATTATGTCACGGCCGGTTCTATAAATAGGTCTTCATGAAAATCGACACAAAAGTACGAATTTCCTCGATATTCGCATAATAATGTCAAACAGACCAAAAACGTTGACTTTTGACTTACAACTGGCTGACTTTAAAATTCAAACAATTCTTTTTTACATAAAATTTATGTCCACCCTAATGGAGATACATATTTCCACTATGTGTCCATACTCGTATATCAGTGCATGCATACACACACACACACACACTCTCACAGAAAATAATCATAGGAGGGACATAAAATGATTATTTTATCAGCAGTCATACATACACGAATACATCAACAATCACACACATGTGTCCATGCAAACATAAGCACTTCAGCAGATGTGTCTGAACGCAAGAGTGAAGAGAGCTGGTTGGTGCTACCACCTCGCTCTCCTTTTGTAAGGAAAAACACTCATAAACATTAATTACAGTCGCCACCAGTGTTGTCAGATTTTTTTGTAGCTTCATTACCAAATGCATTACCAAATATCGCCATAATATGTGAAATGTGGCCAAAACATGAAATCATGTTATAGCTTATTTAAACTGTCAGCAAAATTGAGTAAATTCGCTTGTTACGCACCTTCGTCCCTTTCAAGAGCTGATTTTCCATGCAATAAACTGGTGTTAAATAGATCAAAATTAGAAAAACTGGACGCTGCTTAATTTCGCTAGCACTCTGACTGAGCTCATATTTTAATGATGAAACATAATTTGTTTTATTATATCCTTACAAATATACTTCGCAGCATTGGCATATTCTTTATGAAGGCCTTTATTAACGTTAGTTAAGGTAATTTGAATGACTTGCTTTGAATTTGTTTAAAATATAAATATTATAAATGTTTTGCGATTTCAACACATAGATGCATTGATGAGATGTTTAAGCGAGTCTATGTCAGACTTGAAACAAATCGTTTAGGCGAATAGAAAAAGATGTATCTCTTCGCTAGGATATTTTGTCCTCACTTTGTCCTGGGGGACGATCCATTTTTAACTAATTTATTGCAACTGCTATTATTAACTTATAGTTTTTGCTGATATGTATTTGGTTCCAAAGTCTATTTATTTTGTTTTAATATAATTCACTTCATTGAGTTGAAAATTGTTCTCCACTGACGCAATTACCATTTGACGTTTAGCGCTATCATTCGCGTGATACGAACAATACATTTAACAATATTGGCAGATCACGTTTTTTAGAGAAGCGCAAAAAACGACATGGTAAAAAGGCGCCTTAAGCTGTCTTCACACAAACCCAACTCTGCAGGACAGAGGATAATAATGAAAATAAGAATAAGAAGAAAATTAAACAATTTCAATAAAAATATCGCCACTTAACCACGAAGCAAATCGCCATTCGCATTTCTAAAATTTCCAACGCCAAAAAGGTTTTGAATTCGCCAGGTTTGGCGACAAACCGTCAGATCTGACAACACAGATTTTCGCTGGCAGACTTCAATCAAACGTATGTCGTAGTGCCATACGGAGTGTCTGCCAAATGTTGCGTATAAATGATGGTGACCACCAAATAAGCATCAAAATATATTTTACAGCTAGGGAAGAGTGCAGAGCCTGGGTCTATCTGTCGCAACATCAGAATAAATAGATGAGATATCTAAGAAGGATGTAATTTTGTATCACACAAATGCATTTTTGCAATTCATGCTTGACTATCAATTGGACATAGTGAAGTGTTTAATGGAATGCAACAGCGCTTAGCATATATATAAACGCATAGTGGGGATAAACGAAAAAAACGAGAAAGTATTTTGTAAGTCCTCAATGATTTTGGCCAACTTTGATTAGGCATCGGGGACTCAGCATAGCAGCTACAGGGTGATTTTTTTAACGTAGTTTTTTTTTTAAATTTGGTCTTTGCCATTTAATTTTTAAATATAATTTCATGTAAATGTTGTCCGCTGCTCCGTCTCAAAATGTCCATTCGGAAGGTCCAATTTTTCGACACTTTTTGCGGCATTTCGTCCTGTATTTCACGAATAACGCGCATTATGTTATCCTGTAAGGCTTCAATAGTGTTCGACTTGTCTATGTAGACTAACAACTTGACATAACCCCACAAGAAATAATCAAGAGGCGTTAAATCGAAGTTCTTGGGGGTCAACTCACAAGGCCAAATCGAAAGATAAGCTGCTCACCAAATTCATCCCTCAACATATGCATTGTTTCACGGGCAATGTGGCATGTTGCACCGTCCTGATGAAACCACATGTCAACCAAGTTCCACTCAGCCAATTGGGGCAAAAAAAAATGGGTATTATTGCTCGATATCTTTCGCCGTTGACGGTAACGTTTCTTCCACGGTCGTCTTTGAAGAAAAATGGACCGATGATGCCACCAGCCCATAAACCACACCAGACTGTCGTTTTTTCGGGATGCATCGGTAATTCATGTATGGCATGTGGCTGTTCATCACTCCAGATGCGACAGTTTTGCTGGCGTACGTATCCGTTCAGCAAGAATTGAGCCTCATCGCTGAACACAATTTTTCGATAAAACACCAAATTTTCATTGAGCTTTTGTATGACCCATTCACCAAAAATTAGACGTGGCAGAGTATACTGTACACTTTTCACTTTGACAGATGACGTTTGGACGCCATTACCAACAAGTGCTGCCAACCTGAAAAACTTGAATCTTAAAAAATCACCCTATATAACCTAAACCGCCAACTGGGGTTGAAATTTCATCAAAGTCGATCAAATTGTTAAAGAGTGACATAAGACATCCCGTTTTTTTTCGTTCACTCCACTATGCAACGTTAAGTGACTTGACTATCTATCGTTCAACCCCTGGTACAACCATCTATCACCATTTGAGCGGAATGGTCAGAATAATCTGTTTTAGTTTAGATATGCACCGTTTTGTTCGATAACTTCTTGCCATTTTTAAGGCAATTCCATTATCCTTCTATTATAGGAACCCTCGCCAGCAATGGCAAAAAAACAGGGACAGACGATTTTCACAAGCTTTTCTTAAGGCGAATTTTTCACCAGCAAAATCGTTCACCATAAACAGAAATAGGTAGAAACCACTGAAAGGTAGGTATATAAGAATCTTTCCGCAAAGCTCCTGGACCTTTTGCTAAACACCACTTATGTGTAGTCTGGCATAGTTCCAATGGAACACAATTCCTCTCCTATTGTCTAAACCTGGCCTCTTCTGAACGATTGTTTCCTTCATACAGTTTACTAATCCTACTAAATGCACTACGCGCGCTCTTCGGATTCATTGCGTTCGCATAGTAAGTTAAACCAATAAAAACTTTGTTTTGAGACACCCAGTATTTTCGTTCCTTCGGACGATGGTATAAAAATGGCAGCAAGCTGAAATTTGTGACGTATCGCTTCTGAAATAATTGAGCGATTTCTTATGAATTATTCAATTCGAGCGATATTTCAAAGAATCGCAATCATTGACGTAACAATAAATTCTCTCTGGGGGGGACTAAATTCATTCATTCATTCATTCTGGGAGGCTAAATTTATTCAATGCACTTAATTCGAAACCCCTGTAAGGAGCTAAAAAGTTGTAAAAAGTTCTCCCCTTATGATCGCAATTGAAAATGTTGCGAGAACAGCTTAAAGGACTTTAAAGATTTATTACATAATATTATTGTTTATTTTACAATGCGTGTTGAACAACAAAATTTCATTGAGTAACAAAATAGTAATCGCATTTTTGTAATATTCTAAAATCGTGCCTTTTTATATTACAATTTCATTTTACAAGTTTACAAATATATTATCAATCTTATTATAATCTAAAAAAACTGAGTTGCTCCAATTTCAGTGTTGGAAACCAAAAAAAAAGGTCGACATTTCTACATAAGAAACAAAACATAGTACTGGCTTCAAATTTGATGACCATTTTTTCATCGCGAAAAATCTTGTGAATTTTGTTCAAAATATGTGAAAAATTGTCAATTAAGTGTTAGTTATTAAAACATATTCTTCATGGATATTGGTAAGACAGAAAGAAATTTAATAAGATATCCCGAATTTTTTTCTTGATAAAATTGTGTTATAAGTCCGCTTTATGAGTCCATCAAGATCTATCGCTTCATTAACAATAAAATTTTGCAAGTGATTGAAATTTCAGCAGCGTTGAAATTACATTCCATAGATAATTCGCATGTCCACAAAACAACTGGAATTGTGATGTTGGATTCCTGGAAAACCAGGTGCAAATAATTTTTTTAAGTCGGACGGAACTGGGTTTACTGGTCGCAGTCGTTTCGAAACTTCTAAATTGTGTTGGTAAGAAACATTATCCGATAATAAAGATATATCAAAATTATGCAAATGACTTGATTCATTTGGCTTGGAATTAACTTAATTTCATCTAGCTTTTCATCAGCTTTCGAAAATTCATGAAATTTTCATATTTTCTTTATTGGTATCATTTTACGAGTACAAATTCGTAAGGACATAGGGCGCCTAGCCATGAACGTAACACGATATTTACATCCATGGGAGTTACTACCAAACGATGGAATTTATATGGCATCTACATTTTTTTAAATCGCTGGTACGTGAATTTGCGAGAATTTGCATTACAGCGATTTATTTAATTTGGCTATTTTTCTCTTTTGTGTCCATCATCTCACGAATTTACAAAATGAAGAATTTACGCGTTAATAAGATTCACTAACACGCCAATTAGTCATGTTAAAACTTTAACAACGTTTCTTATTTTAGCAATTTTTGAATACTTTTTTGACAACACATGACTGGTACATCGTAAGTGTCCATTACAGGTCAAAAATGTTGCCATTTTCATGATTTGCCGTTTTTATATTTTGGCGATTGCTTGAAAAGGCGATTTCTTTTAATATTTTTAGACACTACGTGAGGGCTCCTATTTTGTCTCTCTTTAGGAATGTAAAACATGAGCTTATTGAATGAGCCATTGAACGTTCCGTTTTCGTGATATCGTGATTCTTCTGGTTTTCCATACTTTAAAACAAAAATAAGCATGTGCTATTCATGGGCCAACCACAGCTGTTAATGATTTTTAAAGTTTTACATTATCCATGAGAAATGCGTAGCTGTTGTGGTAATAATCACACACCTAAGGGTTGATAGCGATCCACGGTGGCAACTCATTTCCTATAGGTAATGTGCAATGTGTAGTGCCAGTTACACAATACCCATGAGCGGTGTGTCATGTTCGCGTGTAGCTACCCACCACCGTAGGTAGTGGAGGTAGTGGTGCGAATAGCGCTCTTCATTTCCCATGAGGCGGTAGGCGGTCGATTCTTATTTCCCACGACGGTAATCAAGTACGGTAGTACCAGACCAACATTTTACATTTTTACATTTACATTTTACATTTTACTTTACAGATCAGATCTCACAGTAGCAATTAACTTCACCACAAGCGGCTCATGAGTAGAACGGATTACTCAAGGCTCACAAATAATGGGTTACAGACGAGAGTATTCCATAAGCCGTAAGTAGTATTCCGCTCTACTCATGTGTAGGTTGTAGTGTGTAAAAGGCGCTCATTTGGCGAGTTAGTTATTCTTCACTTACTAAATGTGTACTCTGTTTTTGATGTAGGTTTGAAATTTAAATGCAAAGTCTTTATTGGCAACTATATAAACCCATGAATTTGCAATAGAAATGATATTGTGTTTACCCTTTGCGGCTAATGCACAGTCACATTTTTTTTACAACTTCCGCTGATTTCTTCCTTGAGAATCTATTATTTCGAATAACAACAACAATGGTAAAGGCATTAAGCCTGGATGATTCAAGTGGTGGCAGAAATCGCCACGGAAGTGCTGTTGTTACATGTCCTTATTGCCGTTGTTTTGTTATAACCACATTATGAACACGTTTCCGTTTGTAAGCATAATGCCATTTTTTTTCTAATTACAGAAGGAATTATTCGTGAGTAAAATCGACCCGGGTTCACCGCGCGGAGAACGAAAACTTTCGGCTGCCACTGCGCCATCAATGAAAACAAAGTGGCTGAAAGCTATTAAAAGCCTAAAGCCGGCTTCTGGTTCAGCAGCACAAGCAGACAGGTAAGCATCAAATGGTTTATGACACTAACGAATGTCTTAATGCACTACCAAATGCAGCGCATTCTTTTGCTTTGAATGTGCTCGAAGAATACTACCAGCCGTAGACACGAGGAGAATGGAAACTATTTTGTTTGTGGAACCTACAATTCAACACACGGATAACACTTGCGATTCGTCACTGCACTTATTTACGTTAGTTTCACATCAATGCAAACGCTTGAATTTTACCAGTTGAAGCACTTTGTACGCCTTCATCCCGATAGGCAGAATGTCAATCATTCTCCCCTGGGGTGTTATCGTGTGCTCTCCTACATTTTTACAAGCACTCAGAAGCAACCAGAGCAGTTATCCACATCGCACGTGATTGTGGCAACCAAATAAAGTGCTGCATGTTAGGCCCCGTTCCACTTTTGCTATCTCTCTGCATTAATGTATAAAAGGACATGCCACACGTTCAATGGACGTTACGCCAAAATAAAATAAAAGATTTCTTGCTTTCCAAACGGCACTCCCGGCATCCCTCGATAACACGAATGTCAATCCGTTATCTGCGGATGCCACACTGGCTGCTCTGCCAAACATGCCATAGAGCTCTTTCACGCTTAGCACTCGCTGCGAGTGCACAAAAAAAGCAAGCAATGGCTCCATACTCGTATCTGTGGCATACAGTACTGTGCTGTGAATGACGATGACGACCTAAGAATATAACCAGATAAGTTATACATTTGAAAACAAAAAAAACCAGACCTTTTAACTACACCATTTTCAATTGAAAATGAAAAAATTCCAAATAAAATTGATATTTTCCACTTACAATTGGGAAATGTCCAAGTAAAAATAGCATTTCCCATTTATATTTGAGAACATTTCAAAATAAAATTACGATTTTCTATAAAGGGAGGCGCATAAATAACGTTAACGGCGTCTATATTGAATGCGTTCTTGTGCATCATTTGGTTTTAACTCATGAAACAATTGCATCTCATATGGGAAAAAATATAACATACGAGTATGTAAAATTCTTTGCAAAGACCGCCTAGACATCTCTAACTGCTGAGAACGTCGCATGGTGGAAGTTTCGGGGTTTTCCTCAATACTTGCTTGCACTCGAGCAATGGTCACTTCATTTCGAACTGCACGAGGTCTTCCAGCACGCGGAAGATCACAGACAGCCCCTCGTTGCCCAAAACGCTGAACCAATCGGTAAATTGTTGGAGCGCTGCAAGCATTTCGAACATAAAACAAATTTTGATATGATCTGAATAATCGAATGCTGACTTTCAAAGTAAAATTGAACAACTGCGGCTCTTTGTTCTGTGCTGAGCCCTTCCATCATAAATTTCCCAAGTATTATTTAGTTAATTCTGTAAAGAGACGAAAAAAAGACTTACACAAAAAATTTATTCACTGATCAAATCTTTATGTTGCTTATGTGCCACCCTATAGTTGTGAAAAATCCACATAAAAAATATGATTTTCTATTTATAAATAAAAAAATTACTAACGAAATTGAGATTTATCGCTTATAGTAGAGAACCTAGAATGAAAATGAGATATTCAATTTATATTTGAGAAAATAATAAATCAAATGAAATTCGAAATTTTTTCACAGATCTCGCAAATATTTAACATGAAATTAAGAAAAACTACAAAGAAGTCTGTATATGAGGGTGATGTAATAACAGATATTCTCCCGAAGGAATTAAAGATGAGGGGGAAAACGAAATAGAATTAGTAGGGGGTATTGCTTGTTCTGCAATATATGGGATATTTATCAAACCACTTTAGGGATTTCAATATCCTTTCCTGAGATGCTCTTCGGGGTGACAAACACGACATTATTTAGATGAGAAGTGAGTGAAAACTAAAATATAGTAGGCATTGTAAGCCAGAGTTGTGAAGCAATTCTCACTGCTAGAATGCGGAGAAAACTTTTGACAAGAGATATTACAAGATAGCGACAAGAGATAAATCATAGAGAGGGAGAGAGGCATGAGATATTATATTAAAAGTCGAGAGAGAGAGAGGGCCTAAACAAAATCAGTAAATTGCTGATTCAGTAAACACATTCTATCAAGAAAATACCGTGAACTAGTCAATAAAACACAAAATATTTGCTACTCGTTCAAGATTATTGTAACACCTTTAAAGTAGGCTCCTTCCGAAATATTACACGTAAGCCAACGAATAAGCCAATGAGCAAAACATATTTTTAAATGCATTCTGTAGAAAAGACGTTGGATTATCTTTTATGTCTTCTATCGAATGAAAATGCGCCCTTCGAAATGGTAATTTGCGAAATAATGATAACCTTGTGAGGTGTTGTGTTATCATGGTGTAAACTCCATTAATTTTTGGAACAAATCTAACATTTTTCGACGAATTTTCTCTCTGAAATGCCCCTTAACGCCCATATAGTATTCTTTATTTAGCGCTTGGCTTTCTGACAAGAATTCTGAGTGCACAACATCGCGATAATCAAAGAAAAAAGTCAACATTATATTGATTTTTGATCGACTTTGAAGTGCTTTTATCGATTTCGGCTCTGTTGGAAAGCACCAAAGCTTATTGATTGGTTTACAAGTCACGTCTTATTATGCAGTCGGAATTAACTCATTTTATTAGCATGTCTTTAACGATCTTTACGCGATTGAGCTTTTGAAGAAAATTCTGTTTTTTAGGCAACCAGTTTCATAAGCAAACTTCTTCTTCTTCTTTTTAGACGGCTACTAGAACAGATTTCCTTACCTGTTGTACGCCGCACGTAGAAAATAATTCCAAGCACTTCGGTCTTTTGCGCTTTCTTTCTAATTAGTCACACTAAATTCCGTACTATCGGAAAACCTAGTACTATCCTGGTTCAGAAACCTGGTCTTTCCAGAGGAGTTTTCTGGACCGTCCATCGAGTTCAACTGGCCAAAAACAACACCATTATCATGCCTCAGCCACCGTATTCACCAGATTTGGCCCCCTGTGACTTTTTCCTTTTCCCAAGATTGAAGAGACCCATAAAAGGACAGCGTTTTGCGACGATTGTGGGGATAAAAACCGAATCGCTGAGAGAGCTCAAGGGCATACTAAAAAAGTGCATATCAGAACTGCTTCGAGGATTTGAAAAAACGCTGGCACAAGTTTATTATATCTGAGGGGGGCTGCTTTGAAGGAGATAAAGTAGAAGTTGATGAATAAATATTTTTTGAGAAAAATGAAAATTCACTTAATTTTCTGAACACACCTCGTATTTACAGAAACATAACTTTACTGACTTCCTTGTGAATGTCCTCAATTTTATTTGAAAAGTTCTCAAGTACTTCTGAATGTTTCCCAATTTCAGTTTTAAGTTTCTCAATTACAACTAACAATTTTCCAATTTCGTTTAGAGTTTTCTCAATTTCAATTAAATTTTTTTCATATATAAATAGGAAATCTTATTTCATTTGGAATTTTCTCAAATATAAATGGAAAGTTCAAATATATTCTTTGCGTAGTCATTTTTATATATATTTACAGAAACATAACTTTATTAGATTCCTTGTAAATTTTCTCAATTTAATTTGAAAATTTCTCAAGTTCTTGTGACAGTTTCCGAATTTCAACTAAAAGTTTTTTAATTTGAACAAAAAATTTTCCATTTCCGTTTAGAGTTTTCTCAATTTCATTTAAAATTTTTTCATATATAATTAGGAAATCCTGTTTCATTTGGAATTTTCACAAGTATAAATGAAGAGTTCAATTTTCATTTAACATTTTCTTAAATATAAGTGGTTGATATAATCTTAACATAAGTGATTAAATGTACTCGTAAGTGGAAAATCTTAATTTCATAAGGAATTTCAATTCAAAATGGTGTAATTTAACTTAAGAGATAATAAATTTGAACTGTTTCTAAATTTTTCCCAAATTCTTTTAAAGATATTTTTTCTATTCACAATTCAATGACAGACCACTGTGTACGGATCCTTACTAGCAACTACATGTGAATGAAGTTGTGTAATTTTGCAGTGTTGCAACACAAAGTCCTTGATTTCCTACGCCAAGAATTTCAAAACGCTGCAATATAACACATAGCATTTGGGTCTCGCCATTCATCGTTAAATATAGAAATGTTTGCATGAGTGGTCCTTACACAAAGAGCATGACAGCTATGAATTCATGGCGACAAAATGAGCATTCAATGTTTTTCAATTTCAATTTCCAATTTTCATTTGACACTTGGTTCATCCTCAGTGTAAGGGTCAGTGGGGCGGCACGACCGCATTCCCAATGAATGTGGGTGTGAATGCAACATCTAACTATTGCTGTCGTGATGGCTAAATGAATAGCTCAAGGACGTTCGTTCTCACTAATTACGATATGAAGTAGCCGCTTGAAGTTACTCATTTCTGTCTGCATTAATTGCAATGGATCGCACCATTCTCATTTGCTACAACCTACAAAAACATGCCAACAATACAAAAACTTTGCCTAAGAATTGTCGTTGCTGCTGTCCTCATTGAATATTTTGGACGCATCTCCTCATTAATAACCAATTATGTATACGGATAAGTATCTACACCCCTTCGTTCCGCACAGGACAACATCAAATTCAGTATAGCTTGCGGGAAGCGGCAGAAATATGCTTTCAAAGTTATTAATTCTTGCGGTTTTCCGCATTCTCTTTTGCAAACGAGAAACAAGCAGAGCAACCGAATCCGTTTACTCAGCAAACACAAAGCGTAACTCTTTGAGGAAAAAAAAAATAAACATTTTGTATATTCTTTGGTATCCTTTGCGGCGACAAGTAAGCCGAAAAATCTGGATGAGTTTTGGTTTTTTGCTTAACTGAAAATATTTCTATACTTTGGTGTTGCCAGTCCCAGCATCCGCGGCGTAAGAAGGTGGTAATCCGCAAGCGGCGAAACTGGCACGGATTGGATTGCGCTTCGGCTAAAATGTGTCGAGCAGCCTCTTGAATGTGGGGTAGTTGGTGGCGACAAGTTATGGTGGTGCTTGATCCAATGGCAAACGTCTGCAATACTGAAAAAAGGAGCAGTAGAGTTTCTTACGTTTTAATTTACTGACGAAAGAAGCAGTAGAGTTTTTCACGTTTTAATTTTCACATAATTATATGCTCTATAAGACCGAAACAGCCCCAGGGATAAATAATAGTGAATTGTTTTTTGTGATGTAATGTCGAGTGACGTTCCCCTAGAATAATTTATGACCGACAAGTCGGTCATTCCACCTGTCCGTATAACACTTGCAATCATCGCCCCGCTGGCATTTTTCCTTGAGCTGAAAACCTTATGCTCCTTGCATAGTTTCATCTATTTGATATTTATGCCGCGTGTTATCCTGGTGTGCAGATGGTGCTCCATTCGAAATAGTTTCCATATTATTAAACAACAATAAAGTGGTTGGTTGGTGCGGACCACTTTCCTAGTGTTTAATTGGTGCGCAAAAACATCGCCGAAAAAAGACAACAACTTCACTCTGCTACTAATCAAATTTTATTGTATTGTTTTTCTAAACACTTTCATCTTGACCCTTTTCTTCATTCCAAAATCTCCTCATACCTTTTTCCCACATCTGATTAATTCAAAAATGTTGAAATGAAAACTACAACAACAAACGCTCTTTGAAATCCGTCAACATAGGTCAAATCAAATGTATCACGCCGTTTCAACAGTTTTGACTTTAAGGTAACGAAAACAACAATTCAACGCCCCTAATCTAATTGGTAGAAAACCCCTCATTCGTATTGTAGGATTTTGTTTTGGTTTGATTTTGGAAAATAAGTTAAGCAGATACATAACAACACACCACTCTGGCATGTTTCCTCCAAGATAGAGAAAAGGCAATCTGTTGTCCTTTCTTTGTAGTAAACCTTCGTCCTCTCCCAAACATCTTCCCGAACAACGGAACGGTGGTCTTAAAGCCATCTCAAAACACAATAGCAAAAGTAGAATAAAAATAGTCCTTGTAGTGATTGTAGACTACGAAAGTTAGCGTTTGTATTTCCAGCAAAATAATTTAAAAAACATAAAAGAAAAATGAAATAGGAAACGTTATAAAAGGGGATAAAATTAGTGTTGAATCCCAACGAGTATAGTGCTCAACTACAAAGAGTGTTTGAAGCTTAAAACGAATTCATAATGAAACTCAGGATTACGACTTACGCAAGTAAATTTGTAAACTTTTGCACACATATCTGAAGAACGAAATATATGTTTTAGAAAATTAAAAAAATTTCACTTTAAAATTTCACAGCTATGTGTGATTATCGGATCATTAAAATACATTTAGTTGGAAAAATTACATAGAATGCCATTTGAATAATTTTAATTTCCATATTTTTTTTTTTTTTTTTTTTTTTTTTTGCATGAAAATATCATAAAGAACTATAATTTTATTTAAAAGACTACAAACAGAAATTTAACTCTTATCTGCAGAAATATGATTTTGTTTTATGGTGTAACTCTGGATCCCCGAAAACTCATCAGTGATAATTTTCTCATTTCTACAAAAATCTTTCAATACATGCCGGAGATATAGACTTCCAAAGTTTTGATCTTAATGAATCATTACTTATATTCGTTTCGAAATAAAATTCCATAACAGGCTATATTCTTACTTTTGAATGGAACCATAACCAAATGACATCAAATGCCTCGCTTTGGGGGAATATTTTAGTTCAGAGTTTCAAAAGCTTGGCATTATGAGAATGTCATTTAGCTGAAGCTTATTTAATTTCAGTAAATGTTTAAAGACTTTTAAAGACTTTGCTGTAGTTTGGAAAACCGTAAAAAGAAATTCATTATTTTTCCAATAGATGGCTTTATTAATCTGTACCTCGCATTAAGCTAGGTGAGGTGATAAGAATTTCAAAAAATATGCGAGTATGTATATCAATTCAATGTTTAGCTCTTGAGTAATCGAAACAGTGCTAACTTCACGCTCGGACTTGACGATTTCTATTATTCTAAAGGGTGTCCCAACAAGAACGCACGGTTTAAATGACTGACGCAGTAATTGAATTGTTTCTCTGGCTGTATGACATGTGCCGCCGTCTTGTTGAAACCACATGCCCTCCACATTCATTTCTTGAATTCTAGGCACAAAAAACTGGTTATCATTTCACAATACCGAACATCATTGACTGTTTGCGCTTGACACGCGCACTGGGTCACTAACAGACCCATTTTTGCAAATTTATCCATTAATCTCTTTACAGTTGACTCTTTTGGAGCATTATTGTGACCCCAAATTGATCGCAATTTGCGAACTGTAGCCGCAAAACTTTCACCACTTTTGGTAAAACAATTTCACAATGGGAATGCGTTGTTCATTCGTGTACCGCTTCATTTTTACTAACCTCGTACCTTCTACTAGCAAACAATAACAATTGTTCAAATGTCAAACAATGACACTTCGAATGGCGCCAAATTTAAATCTTGCATTCTTGTTGGGACACCCTTTATTAACATTTTCGGCAATTGGCTTTCCAGAGGGTGATGTATCTTTCACATCAAAATTACTGGAACGAAATCGACAAAACCAAAGTTGTCCGTGATTGGCTGTTACAGTGAGAGAACCATAAACGCCTTTATCGACGAAAAACTCTAAAATATGGCGTACGAGGGCGATCTCAAAACTAGCCGACAAAAAACTACCAGAAAGTTGGGACAAACTTTCTTTATTTTTAAACATAATCTCCTTTTAACTCGATATGCTTTTTAAAGCGATATTCAATAGCTTTTATACCCTGTTTATAGAAAGAACTGCCAAACTCTTTAAAATAGCCATCAACCGCAGACTCCAACTCTTTATTGCTGGCAAACTTTTTACCAACAAGCCATTTTTTCAAGTTTGGAAATAAAAAAATAGTCCCAAAGAGCTAAATCAGGCGAAGGTGAGTGAGGGAGCAATTCGAACTTTAATTCATTGATTTTGGCTATCGCAATAGTGGATGTGTGAACTGGAGCATTGTCTTGATGAAACAACACTATATATAATATAAAATAATTTTAAGCGCATCCCAAAAAACAGTCGTCATTACCTTGCCTGCAGATGGAACTGTGTTCGCCTTCCACTGCTTTGACTGTTTCTTTGTCTCAGGTGTAAAGTGGTGAACCCATATCTGATCTATGGTCATAAATCGACTCAAAAATTCGGTTTTATTGCGGTGAAACACCGCCAAACGCTCTACTGAGACATCAAGATGCTAAATTTGCTCTGTTGAAAGCAAGCGCGGCACCCATCTTGCGCACAGCTTTCTCATCTTTAAATCTTCGGTCAACATACGATATATAGAACTTTTAGAAATACGTGTCATTTCATCTAGCTCACGCCCCCTTCAGCCGACGATCATCCAATACCATTTTGTGAATTTTCTTAACCGTGTCTGGCTTAACATTACGATGTGCGTCTTGGCAGCTCGTATAGCCACGTTTAAGCTCTGCTACCCGATATTTTACAGTCGTAAATGAAGGAGCAGACTCAACCAGAGTAAAATCTATAATCGGCTATAATATTGGTTGGACTGAGACCTTTCAAATGGAAATATTAAATTACATAACGGTGACCCATTTTTTCATGTTTACAAATTGACTGAGAACATTTACTTTCGATGGCTCAAATAAAGGTGCTTAACAACGTGGTGCCGTGAAACTTGAAACATATGTTTTAATAAGGTTGTCACTTTTAAGTAAAACAATTTTTTTTTTCAAACTACTGGCACCATCTATACGTTATGTCAGCTAGTTTTTGGGACTTTGAAACAGAGATAAGACAAGTACAGCACATTAAATGCCATTAAACATATTGCCAGATTTGGGAGAACATTTTTAGTACAGGGTTGCCCATATTCGACGGACCCATCTGGCAACGCCATAACTTTTGACAGAGATGTCAGATCGCTTAATGACATACCGCGTTTGAAGCGTCAGTCCAAGCAGATTTTTACCATGGAACAATACACGCCACGCGAGCGCTCTGAAATAGTTGAAATTTACATTCAACAGAAGAAGTCAATTGTGAAAACTCAACGTGCTTTTAAAATATTAAAAAATGTGAGAAGTGCGCCTTCTAAGAACACCATTAAGCGTTTATACGAAAAATTTTCGACTGGTGAGGCTCTTTCTAATCCGAAGAGGCCAAATAAAAGTCGACCAAGGCGATCGGCCGAGAATATCGCTGCCGTACGAGCCAGTGTTGAGAGGTCCCCAAGAACATCCCAAAAACGCCGTTCTCAGCAGTTGGGCATGGCTCGGTCCACTTTACAACGGATTATTCGCGTTGATTTGCATTTGTTCCCGTACAAAATTCAATTGACGCAAAGATTGTTGCCTGCGGACAAGCCTCGTCGATTGGAATGGGCCCAACGAGTCATCGAAATGGCCGATGATGACGAGCAATTTTGGAACAAAATTATCATGTCCGATGAAGCCCATTTCACATTGAATGGGACCGTAAATAAGCAAAATTGCCGTATTTACGCCACTGAAAATCCTCAGGAGATTCAAGAATTGCCTCTTCATGACGAAAAAGTCACAGTTTGGTGCGGCGTTAGTGCGTATGAGGCAGTTCTGGTTTCAACAAGACGGCGCTCCACCGCACACAAGTCGCATAACAATTGATTTTCTGAAGAATTTGTTTCCGGGCCGTTTCATGTCGAAAAGTGGTGATTTGGACTAGACACCGCGATCGCCCGATTTGACGCCCGCTGACTTCTTCTTGTGGGGACATTTGAAGGTAAAGGTTTACGTTAACATGCCAAGGACCGTAGAAGAGCTCAAGGACAACATTCGTGAAGAAATAGCCGCTATTCCGGCCGAAATGTTGGCGAAAACGATGGAAAATGCTGCAAAAAGGGCACAATACGCCATCAACGCCAGAGGCGGCCATTTGAGAGATATCATATTCAAAAACTGATGTAAACAAATCTACTTGGAACAAATTAAATGAATAAGATTGCCAACCGCCAAATTTTTATTTTTTTCTTTGATTTTTTTTTAAAAACATGGGTCCGTCGAATATGGGCAACCCTGTACATGTTTAACCGGTTTTAAAAAATTTGGATGTGATTTGGAAAACCGAAATTGTCTTCTTGTTATATGATACAAAATACATAACATACATCATTCATTTCGCAGAGGCGAAATTTGTTCATGGTTGATTTCATACACTCAAACGTAATTAATCATTGTCGCTAGATTTTGTTTGTTATTTTCGTTTTGGAAAATACTCGTTTTCATAACTTGTTATTATGTCTTTAGTTGTTACTTCTTCCCTTTAACGTTTTTATTTGATTGAGCAAATTGTTTGTAATATAATATCAGCATTCACTTTGATCACTATAGACAGCTTACTGTCAGCAGTCGTAACATATATATTGGATAGCCCAAACTAGCTTGTTTCAGTAAGCAAAACCAAACCCCTTATTTAGATAGGAAAATGGGGAATACTGCACCAAATTACAGCAGGCAACAAAACAAATTTTATAAATAAATTTTTGTTTTAATTTTTTTTTTACTTTACATTTTTTACTACGTGGTGAGTTTAACTATTTTCGCCAGATGTCAAACAACTTCTTGTTGCAATCTCCCACGTTGTCTATTCAAACTCTTTTTCAAGCTTACAGGAAAAATTATAAATCAAGCATTGTAATAATGTTAGTACTTTTTAAGAAATGTCGCAAATGTCAGGAGATTGGAAAATACAATGGGTGAATTTCAATATTTTTTCAACATTTTTAATATTTGTTATATCAGGAAAAGATATTTATAAAATGCGGTCTAACATGCATTTTTGTGCTTTATAAGGAACTTTATAACTAAGTTCCCGCTGTTGGACAATAGATGACGCCAGCTGCTAGACGATTCTGCCATAAGCTAAACGTCATGAGCCAAGCTTAGGCATATGGTAAACTTATTTCGTCGACCCAATAGTGATTTTCACTCTATTCCCAAACATGAAAAAATGTCTCAGTGTTAAAAGACTTGCCAACAGTGAAGAGGTGGAGTCTACGACTGATGGCTATTTTAAGGAATTTGACAGTTGTGGTCTCTCTTAACAATAAATGGATATTTGGAAAGCTTTCCACTGTGACTGACTTCACTTCGAAGGTGACTAGGATATTACAATTACTAGGATATAGCTATTACTTACTATTACTAGGATATAACAATTTGAATTGTTACATCCTTTCCATTATGAGGTCACCAAACAGATGAGAACAGATAAGAAAGATAGAAATTTCAGTCAGATGAAGTGACCTTCATATATCTTCACCCAACGTCTTTTTGTGTTGGCGCAAAAGTATGGATGCTACAAAGGATGTGATAAACCGATAGATTCTTATCAAAAAGCGCCCTAAATTAAAGCACAATAAAATAATCGGAATTATAACTTACTAACGTTCCCCTCTTAGAGTTTATTTGACTTTGAGTCATCGTTCTCTTGTTTTGTCTAATTGGCCAATTTGTATATGAGGTACAGTAAGGGGCGTGGCAATGAAGTCCATTTTCATCTGCTGAATTAAGGCTAGTGAATGCTTTATGCATTCTGGATGATACTGAATGGAAGATATGAATCAATCGTATGAAGGATATGAGTCTACATATACGAATAGCTACCAGAAAGGGTGTGATTTCCAAATTTTACCGGGCATAATAAAATTGGCAGTGATGTAAATCACTGCAGTCAGTGAATTAGCATTATAGTGGACAAATTAAATTTCGGTAAATCGGTTAAATTGTATGGGAGATATCAGAAGGGTTGTGGCCATCCGTCCATTTCCATTATCAAAACGTAGTTCATCAAACGTATCATATTTGCCAAATTTCATTCTATTTAGTATAACTAGCTGAATGATATGGAGCGAAGAATACATGGATTACATCGCGAGAGAAATAGGAGAAAGGACATAGAGAATTATATTTCAATGCAGAAGTCAAACATCTAAGCTGGTCCGGTATATTAATTAGAAATTACTGAAGAGAGACTGAACTTCAGAAAATTGACCAATTTGAGCCTAGCAGAATCCACAATTTTTATTCTAAGACCCTGGACGTGTACCAAATTTATCTAAATTTTATGGCGACTAAATAGAAGATATGGACCTATAAATATATGGGTTAAATCGGAGAAGGGAGGGCATCATTATTGGTTGATTTTTTGCTCAATTTTTGCCGGGCCCTATAAGTCACTGTAACGAATAAAGAACAAGAATCACTACAACAATCTAATTGGAAATTGCAGAAGAAAGAAAAAATTTCTGTGGATTTTTCCCAAGTTTTACAGAGAATTATATTTCAATGTAGAAGACAAAAATCTAGGCTGGTCCAGTCTATTAAACAGAAATTACAGAGGGAAGACTGAATTTCGGGAAATCGACCAATTTTGGCGTAACAGACCACTCCACTTTTATTTTGAGACCCTCAACGTGTACCAAATTTAAGTAAATTTTGTAGCGATTTATGTTGGTGAGATCTGGGGAGGCAAGTACCAAAAAGGACGTCATTACTTGGTTGCTTTTTTGCTCAATTTTTATTCGTTTTTTGTTTTATAACGAATAAAGAATAAAAAGCACTACAACAATCCCATTATATAGGTAAATTACAGAAGAAAGAACGAATTTCGGTAAAGTGGTCGATTGGTACGAAAGGAACCAGGAGGTGGTCGGAGATATGATCTACTTACACTCACGGACGATACCTCAGCAGACGCTTAATATGTACGTTGGCATGGAAGCTAAGGGGCGTGGCTAATCAGCCAGTCAATTTGGAAAATCGGTCAATTTGTATGACAATCACTAGGCAGAGAACTCCATATAGCCGATCTGTGAAAGTTTCAAAAAGTTTCATACAGATTTACGACTGTTATCCAATTAGTTATCTGTCAGCCAGATTAACAGACAGACATCGCTCATTCGATTTTTAAAGTCATGGGACACAGTTAGATGACCAAAGTATTTGGTGCCTTAAATGCCTCCTTTTGAATGTTACACTTTTGCCGTATCATAAAAAGTATGTAGTAAACATTTGAAGAATATGGAAAAAGTTTTGGCCCAAGCGGTGTTTTTGTTTGGTAATGGGATGTGATACATCCTATTGTCACTAAACTCATATGTGTCACTTTCGGAAATTTGCTGTGTAATTGGTTAAATTGTTGGACTATTGTTTGTTCCAAATGGAAGCAAAAGAAAAGAAAACACAAAACATCGTCTAAATAAAGAGTGATAAACTGAATAGAAGCGTTTACAATTCAAAATCAGGACGCTGTAGATCAACGGATGGGTGGGTCATCCTTAACGTTTTCTGTTTGAACACAGGCAATGACTGCTGCGAGTTTAAGTGTGCAACGATAAATTTCGATATGTGCTGACAGTGATTAATGTTTCGTATGGTATGGATGTTGTTATTGTTTTTAATTGGTCGCCAGCCGTAACAGTAAACAGTAATTGAGTTGGGAATCCGTGGCTGCCCTGACCGCACTGCCGAATCCCCAGGTAGTGACTTAGGGGAATGTCCAAGGCCGCACGTAAAGAGAACAAAGATGAGATAAATTTTAACGTTGTTTATTTTTTTCGTTTTTTCCCCCTTTGTTGTTCATTTTCAAGCGATTTTTTGTTGCCATTGCCCTTTCTTTTACTGTATCCTACAGATGTATCAGTACTCGTATTTTGTGTGAGCAACTTACTTTTGTCGAATTTACTAATGTCCTTTGGTTTTATGTTCTAACCTTCCCATAGACGAAATGGAGCAGGTGGCTCCTCATCGCAGCCATTACGGCCCAATGAGGATGGCAGTCACCACCTGCAGGAGTACACTTATAAGAAGATAACAGCCTGCGATGTGTGTTCTCAAATCCTAAGAGGTAATTGTGTTAGTGGGCCCCTCGCATACGGATGTAGTCTGGTAACTGCCCTTCCGTTATGATTGCAGGTCACACACGCCAGGGCCTGCGCTGCCGCATTTGTAAATTAAACGCGCATGGCGACTGCGCCGCACAGCTGCCGCGATGCCAACCCAAGCAAAAACTTTTGAGGCGTCAGAAAAGCACTTCGGAATTGGAAAATCGCATCGACGTTGAAGAAGAAAGTAAGTATTCCGTATTACGGCCTAGGACCAACAAGTTGATGTTGCACATAACGACCAGGGTCATTCCGCTGCGGCAATAAAACGCATTCACGATAGTGACATGTGAGTGCGATTTTTCGCCGCTATGGAGCTCTCTGGTCTGTGAACAGCCTTAGTATGGCAACCGACACGAGCGGTTCAGTCACATCTGTAGCATTTATAAACATATTAAATTATAGAACAGAGAGAGGTGTAGCCAAATGCTGTAGAAACGTTCGGATCATTTGAATACCGATATGAACAGATTTTCGTTTGTTTGTCCAATAGATTCGCCTCGCTCAAGCTATTTCACAGATTTCCATTTCTAGTTAAGGCTAACATTTCGAACTGAATACTGCTCTGTGAGAACCGTACCTTTTTTTTGACCTAACATCATCATTTTGACCTAACATCATCATTTTGACCTAACACCACAGGTAAGGTTGCGGTTCAGTAAGATGCGTTACATAAAATAGTTGCAAAGAAGACGAAAATGATTGATCATAATTCTAACAAGTCAATTTCTAACAAAACCGAAATATTTTAGTATACATTTTGTTCATTTAACCCATTCGATCTCAGCCCATTGTAAATCTTAAAATCTTTATGGGTTTTTAATTAACATTTTTATGAAAGAGTTCTATTAAGAATGACAAAAGGCAAAAGAAAAGAAAACTAATATAAAAAGTATACCCAAGGATGTATTACAAATTTTAGCATACTACTAACTTCATGGTTTACTTCTACTATTACTTTTACTAATTGAAAGTTAGTAAGTTATTACTATCACGTGATTATGCGATTTTATCATCAGATAACAATTTCATTAATTAACTCTTTTTATCGATTAGCATTTAAGACATGAAATATATCTATAGGATTGGGAGAATCCCTTTCCCCACAAAGTGCTACATGACACATTCTTTTTGGAAATTGGAATGTGGTTATCTGCAGAATTTGCTGCTAACACAGCTAACGCTACTGAATAAGACGCACAATTCCGCAGATATAATCAGGCAATTTACCACAAACGAACTAATCATTAACCTTAAAAGGGACCTGTTTTAATTCCGGAATTTGATTTTTCTTATGTATTTGGTATGGTTTGGTTATGCAGAGCGACTGCTCTTATCCCCGAATTATATTCTGCAATTAGTTTTGACTCTTGCACAGTGAGAATACTCCTTTACGATCTTGACCATCTTGATCGACTGTAGAAGTTATGTGTATTATTCGTAACGTAATGTATACAGTTCTGACTTGGTTCTTTTTTAATCGAAAACTGATACATTTTTTTACTATCACTGCTGAATAACAGTTCCACTTCACTAAGCGCATCTTTTGGAATATTATCGCACAATATATTCCCTTCATCGACCGATATCTTCTTCGTTTCGTCTGTCTTATAATGACTGCCGAGAGGCATAACAGTGAAGTAATCAGTACCAGCAGCAGCAGAATTTGCAAGTGAAATTATAGATTCCATGACAAATAATTGAAATGCTTTCAAATTACCGAGACACTAATTTTGAAAAGTTGGCCATGATTTTTTCGAAAAAAAAACAGCTAATTTTGAATGAGGACAGGCAGAAAAGAACACAATTTGAATAGTTTTGCAAAATTTATGTATTTTTCCTTGTGGATGAATTTTGCTTTTATAAATTCTCTGCTAATCTATTCAACTGATCGGACCGATTTTTTTCTTTTGCATACTCATTAAGAACAAATGTGGCTTGAAACTAATAAGTATATTTTAGGATGAATTTTGCTTTTATAGATTTTCTGCTAATCTATTCAATTGATCGGACCGATTTTTTTTTTTTTTTTGCATACTAATTAAGAACAAATGTGGCTTGAAACGAATAAGTATATTTTTCAAAAATTACTTAATTTGTTGCAAAATATCAGGCGTGGTTATGAACAAATCCATTATTTTTGCATGACATTTATTTAACATAGTTAAGACGATCCGATTTAGGTCAAATATGCGCCGTATTGTTCGATAACTTGTTGCTATTTTGAAGATAATTCCATTATGTCCCTCTTACAGAAACCCTCGTCCCGGTTGGTAACACATTTGAACAGAAAAATTATTCGATATAAACAGGGATATTTAAAGTTCAGCTTGGTGCCAGTTCGAAACTGTACGAAGCTCCTAGACGGTTAACAATGCAAGTCTGAATTAAGAATATGACTGTAGAGAAGTAAGTCATAGTAAATTCGGTATCTTAAATCGCAACCAAGTTGCTTCCTTGCAGAAAACAACATAACACGGTGTAACCAAGACAAGACAAAACATTATCGTTAAGGCATTACCAGCTGCCTTAGCATGAGTGTTATTATATCCCTTGAACAAAAGAGGCCCAAGTTCATAAACAGGAATTTTAACCATAACCGGCGATTAATATCTTAAGAGAAAATGTATTCCCTTGAAATTGCCTGCCAATCCCAGCAAACACATAGCAAAACCTTCTTGACCGTCAATCCTAGCTTGGCCTCATCATGTCTGGACCACGACCGTTTCCGCTTGACGTTATACTAAGTGACCAATTTTTAATCAGCAGTCTCCATTCATTTCAAAAATAGATCAATTTGTTGTGATTCAAAAGCCATGCCAATTCGCAGGTAGAAATTCGGTCCATGAAACTTTTTTTGCGTTAAATCGTGTGCATCGGGCTTTCTTTTTGTATCCAGGTGGTTCCAAACATTCGTGTTTAGTTCGATGCATGGCGGCCGAACTTGACGACTTCCTTTATTTTATCGAAGAAACCTCACAAGATAAAGTCAAGCGGTATCAAATCACACGACCTCGGGGAACGCCGCCTTGTTCGAAACAATTGATGTTAACTTTCATATACTAAATTTTGGCCGAAAAAATTGGTTATCTTCAATCTGTTACCGGCGAAAATAATATCATCATCGTTTTTAAAGCTCCACTGGCCGATGATGCCGCCGGCCAGCAATCCACCTCAAACAATGATTTTTTGTGTTGATTTATTGTCTCTTGGTAGACTTCATGTGGATTAGCATCGTCCCAAATCCAGCAATTTTGCTTGTTGATAATAACCGTTCATTCCAAAATACAGGATTAGGCTCTCGACTAAACAGACTTCAGGCTACTATAATATCCGAACGGCTAATAACAGCGCGCACATTTTTTGACAACCGTCAATCTGTTATGTCGTTTACAAGCCTGTCGAAACACAGCCCTGCCGCCAAAAATAGATTCGTTGATCGCCATTGGCATGAAAAAGCATTCATTTTGATACTAAAATTATATAATTTGCACGTGCTACTCGACGTTGTAACAAGTACGGGGTGGCGCAATAGAACATGCATATTTAAAAAATAGATTAAAAAATAAATAATAAATGGAGTTTATTTTTTAAAAATAACATCATCTAAATGGTGACCCTCTCTACGACGGCACTCCTCTAACCGCAAACGAAAATTATTGAAAACTTTCTTCAGTAACACTGGTGTAATGGCTGCCACTTCACCACGGATATTCTCCTTGAGCTGAACGATGTTTTTTAGATTATTACTGTAGACTTTGCGTTTGAGGTATCCCCACAAAAAAAGTCAAGAGGCGTCAAGTCTGGACTACGTGGGGGCCATGGGATATCACTTCTTTTCGAAATCAGTCTGCCAGGGAACATCTGCTTTACCACCGCCATGGAGTCATTTGATGTGTGATAGGTAGCTCCATCTTGTTGGAACCAAGTTCTGGAATTCACTATTCTTGAACTTTCAATTTCTGGAGCCAAAAATCCGTCCAACATCTCAACATAGCGTTCCGTATTAACCGTGACGTTTTGGTTTTGACGCATTTTCGAAGAAAAAAGGACCAATTATTTCTCTGCCAGAGATTGCTGCCCACACTGTCACTTTAGGACTATGCAATGGTTTCTGGTGTTTGATTTTGGGATTTTTCACTGTTCCAGTAACGACAATTTTGACGGTTTACGAACCCATTCATAAGGAAATGAGCCTCGCCAGAGAAAAGGATATTGTCAAAATTGGAAAATCGATTAAGCATTTCATTAGCAAATGCGAGCCCTGCTATGAAGTCAGACTCTTTCAATTCTTGTGTTAATTGCAGTTTATATGGATGCAGTTTAAGATCCAATGTTAAAATTCGTTGCAAACTTCGTCGCGATAATTGTAAGACAGACGATCTCTTGCGAGTCGACATTTGTGGATTTTCTCGTACTGACTCCATAACTCTCTCAACATTGTCTTCGGTTCTAGATGTTCTTGGGCGACCATTTGCTTGTGGTTTAAATGTTGAACCGGTCTCTTCAAAACGCTTTACCCATATTTTAATTAAATTAGCACTCGGAGCTTCACTAATTCGCCGCAGTCCATATTCAGCACAATATAGTCGCCTAGTAGCAACATATGAACTAGAGTTCTCGTAAAATGGGCGCATGCAAAATGCGCGACGCATCCCGTCGAAGTAATTCATAGCGACTAAAACTCCATGAGCCCGCCAACCCAACGATGTAGGCGCCCCCCCTGCCCGCGCCTTTTCTACCCTGCAAAAAAAGATGATGCAATATTTACGTTCTATTGCGTCACCCTGTATTAGTTACACAATTTAGTACAAAGAAAATATCTGATATGAAACATAAATAATAGTTATCCATTTAGTTGTTTCAAAACCGCCGGTCTGGGAAGGCTGTCAGCTGTTAAATACCTTTCATCTAAAGTGTTATGGATCGTCTAACAACCGAAGGATGCATAAAAATAGTGAAAATTTACTACAAAAGTGATGATACAAAAGTGATTCCATACGACCGATTTTGGCTTTATTGCATGAGAAGTTTTCAGAAAGCGTAATTCCAAGATCATGTGATTTGACGCCCTTAGACTTTTTTTGTGGGCCTGCGTCAAAGGCGTGTTTACGCGGATATTCCCCAAACGTACTGCCCAAAATGTGCGGAAAAGTGGTTGAAAACTACATCAGAAGAATCCACTGCCGCAATCAATCCAGAGGCGGTCATTGAAATGGCATTGTATTTCACAATAACAAGGTTCAACCATTATAATGAAACAAAAGTTTCATCAAAATCATAGCCTTGTGTGTGTTTTCTTTAACCTGACTTTTGGAACCGAAAAATGGGTAATATAATTAATGTATTATGATTTCGAAATATTTGCAACATGACGGAAATGCTGTTCATTATAGAGAATAAATAAAATGCGGTGCAGAAACTATAAAACATAATGGATTTTGAGAGAATATTGCTTTGTTAGTTAAACTATTTCATTTCACAACCCAAAGAATTGGTCCTATATGTTTGGTTCAAAATAATTGTCAAGGAAATTGAATTTTATAATTAGCAAAGTAAAGAAAATAAAGTATTAAAAAAAACTTTAAGAGCCTGTCAACAATGGCGTTCACTGTCGCCAAAAGTGTCAAAAATTTTTTAAGCAGAACAAATAATTCATCAACTAATTTTCAGATATTACAGAACATGCTACTTGATGTATTAAACTCAGAAACATTAATACTACGCATAGTTTTAACTCTTAACTCAAGTAATCATAAAGGCACGTTTTTTGTGAAAATATTATAAAAAATAAAAAGAAAAACACTTTCCCTTGGATCTCATGAATTAGATATGGGAGAGCTTCTCACATTCAATGTGCTTATATCCATTTTATTTTTAGACTCGCTCAACGAGACCTACAGTGTAACGACTATTGCGAACTTCACAGACTAGACAATTACTAGACTACTTAAAATGTTCGTCAGATATATCGAGGTGACCGCCGCTCAAAAAATTGTAGACGGCTGTTTTCGGGGTTGAACCCGGGATCATGCGAACGATAGTCGCAGTGCTAACCATCGTGCCACGGCCTGTAATATAAAAGGTCTTCACAGAAAATTGCGAATAGTTTTGTATCGTATAGATTATATCAACATTTGATGTTTGCTTATGCTTAAGGATAAAATGTAAAATCTTACATCCAGAAAATAAATATTGCGTTGGACAGAAATTTTCTGCATATTTTAATTTATTTAAAAGAATTGATTATATTTAATTTGCAAAAATAAACTGATTAATTTCAAGCTACATTTCTTCTTAACGAATATGCAAAAAAACCCGAAACATTCATCACATCAGCAGAAAATCTTTATAGGATTAGCGCTCAACTATACAGACTTCAGGTAGTAACTGTAATTAATCGAACGGCTAATAATAGCGCTCACAGTTTTTGACAACCGTCAATCTGTTATATTGTTTACAAGCCCATCGAACCATACCGTTTCAAATCGTGATTAAATAAAATTATCGAAATAGAATTCAAACCCAACAGCGTTGCTGCTTTGTATTTAGCTGGAAAATTGGTAATGAGCCGTTGATAATGAGCTGTAACATTTACGTATGAACAAAATGATTGTGAATCGGACCACCTGTAGGGCCCTACGTCAATGATAGTTTGGGCCGCGGCAACTGACACAGGACGCTCATCACCCATTTTTATTGAACAGAGCGTAAACAATTTGTTAGAAGCCACTGGGTGTTTCAACAAGACCAGGCATCATACTATAAAATCCAACGTTTTTTACCAGAAAAAGTTTCCAGCTTTATTTCTTCACCATATTCCTCGAACTTAAACCCAATCGAATTTTTCATATAGTATAAAGATTACTCTTCGTCTAAAATGCGACAAAATATCAACAGGTCACATTCGTGCAGCGTGTAAAGCAATCCCGGACAGACTCAATGCTATTAACCAGGCTGAAGGTAGCTACGAGGATGGCCCCCAAGCTAGCCGACGTAACAAAGAAGGCACAATGAAATTGGGAAACATCTTCTTTATTTTTCAACATAATTTCCTTTTAGCTCGATACACATTTTCCATCGGTATTTAATAGCTTATAAACCCTGTTTATAGTAAGAATTGTCAAACTCCTTAAAATAGTCATCAATCGCAAGCTCCACCTCTTCATTTTTGGAAAATCTTTTATCACCGAGCCATTTTTTCATATTTGAAAATAGAAAATAGTCAGGCGGAGCTAAAGGCCGTGATGAAACAATTCGAACTTTAATTTTGGAACATTCATTTTAGCCATCGAAATAATGAATGTGTGAACTGAAGCATAGTCTTGACGAAACAACCCTTTCCTTTTCGCCAAATGCGTCCGTTTTCCATAATTTTACCACCTAAACGTATTTTCTGAAGATAATCAATAAAAATGCTATCATTCACATCCCAAAAAACAGACACCGTACCATACACTCTACTGAAACATCTTCACGGCGCTGTTTTTGCTATATTGATAGCAAGCGCGGCATCCATCTTGCGCACAGCTTTCCCATCTTCAAATCTTCGGTCAATATGCGATGTACTCGTATAGCGCTTTTTCAAATGCCTATTATTTCAGCTAGCTCCCTCACAAAATTAATGGATTTTCAATAGGCACCACTTCGATCAAATCAAAAAGATTTGATTTAATCACATTTCGGAAACAAAAAAAAGACAGATACTTAGAGTAGTCTGACAGACACTTAGAGTAGTCGATTAATTGACGAGTCAATGAAATGCTTGTCAAACTGTGACGTTTGGAGTTGTTCGTGAACCGTAGGTCCCGTTCAGTGAGTCTAAAAGTGAAGCTAAATTTAAAAGTAAGCTCTTTCAAATCTTATTCATACAATGAAAGGAAATTTGTTTTTTTATTTAAATTGTATGTTTTAACTTTCCTCAACAAAAATGCCTAATTTTTTTTCAAAAAAGTTTTATCTCCGAAAAATCATATTCATACTTTACAAATGTTTGCTCGTGTATTTTTTGAAATAATTTTGTTCATATAATTTGGAGAAGTAGTAGTACTTATAGTTTTGTATACAAAAATTGCAAAATTTTTAAAATGTCAATCACAAAAGCGATGCTGGCACATTTTTTTCACCAATTAATTCTTAATCCTAAGACCAAAAACAAAAATTATTTGGTTAGAACAAGATTGTACAATATAAAAGCAGATTATTGTTAAGTTCTGCGTTTTGTGTACCCAACCGAGTGCAATGGGATCGAATGGGTTAACTCATATGCACATGATGAACCTACGTCATCTGGTATATTGAGCACATTTATAGGTATTTTTCTGTTCAATTCATGTCATGAAAAGGTTTACAATTACAGGCTAACACAAAGAAAGTCTTATGGAGAACATGTCCCTTTTACTGTTTTCTATATGTTCAACACCTGTATTAAAAACTGTGGAAAGACCACTAAACATACAAATTAATTAATTACTATTTGTTTAACTACTCGCATAGTAAAGATAAAGGACGTTAAATTTAAAGTTCTGAGTGGTAACTGAGCTTGTAGCTATAAACTAAAAATTGAGAATTCCTTGCATGCTGACCACCCCTAAATAAGTTGGCCACTAAATGTCCGCTCTAAGCCTGATGAACATAAGCAGGTTGAAGTGCTTGTAAACATAAAGCAATAACATCACATGTCATGTCCATTGCATGCAAGTCCAAGCTTGTTATGAAAATAACTGCAGCCCTGGCAATTTTGATTGTTTAGACTTTGAAACAAAGTTGACAATTGGCCAGAAAATACAGAATTTTCGAAATATTTCGATGACGTCTGTCCCCTTTTTCTTTCTTTGTCCTGTAATTCTTTCTGCGCCTCTTTCTCTCACTTTGTATGTTGTTTGTTCACATCCAAACTTGGAGCATTCTTCTTCCAAGCAGCTACACTACTCATTTCACGCTGACATCATGACGAGTATTGATTCCATTCATTAGATCCATTAGATCGCGACCAAACAAACATTAACAATCGAATAAAAACATATGACGGTTCTAATTAGTGATGTAATCGCATGTTCCTCCGCATCTACCTGAACTTTTGTGTGTTCGCAACGACAATCGCAATAATGTTGTTACATATTTGCTATTGTGTATATGTTTGTGTGGAACAGTCGATGAGGACAACGCCAGTGAGACGAAGGCAAACACCAGTTCCAACGGCACAGTTCCACCAAGCGCTACGCCTGTCCCAGGGAAATTCCGCCAAAAGACGCCGTTCATCGAGCGCATTGCGCAGCTAGGTATTCCCAACCAACAAACTGTATATGCAACTACAAGTACTTGCAACAGACTTGATGTATTTTGCTTTCGATCTGTTTGAGTCCAAATGTAACTAGACGCTAAAGCCAAGGAACTCATTAACCAGCATTTTGTTTGCTTCTTAACAATTTTAGTTTTCCGTTTCGTTCGTTTTCGTTGAGACTGACACAAAAACCTAGACCAGCTTGTGAATTCTATGTGTACCATCCATACACTCTCACACACACACACACACACACACACTTCGAACAGATTTGCACCGACAAAATCACAGAGTTAGGTGGTGCTCATCAGTTGATCCATCATGTGCCTGGCGGCTCATATGCCAGTATTTGAAGTGTGCCTGGCCAATCGCCATTTAAAACGAGTATTCTTTGCGCTGGCTGGCTGTCTGACCAGTATTGCGGCAACTTGCCTATGAAACTGACTGTAGGAAATTGTAGGTCGCTTTTAGTATGAATGAGTGTCGTACATGTGTTTATGTGTGTGCATTTGTGTGTGGCTGTTTAAAACATGTGTGTGAATGAGTGTAAAGCAAGCACAAACACTAAGGCTTAGGTATATTGAGATACATGCGGCGCAAAAGTCTTTGCCTCACATCTATGTATTTCGTATAGCTACGTTCGAAGTAGAAGGCCTTTGTGTGAATGCAACCTCAACAATATTTGTATGCTAAGAATATATAACCGCATCTGATTAAGAACATTTTGCCAACTATTTTAACAACATGTAAACTATTCAAATTGAGGTTATAAATGGCAAATAAAACAATCGGCTTAACGAAATTCGGGACTATTAAATTAATCCACAATTCACAAAATATTTCGCCATTACCAATTCCACATTCATTTCGAAACATTTTCATAAACTATTAGAAATCAACGATATCGATCAAGTTTACCGCGTATTAAAACAAACTGGCGAATTTAAAAACGCCACTAACTTTACAGCTGATAAATCCGTCCAAAAAGATGGTTCATCGCAACCCGATATTCCCATTGTCAATGTACCCGAGTGTCCAGAGCGCACCGATCGTCCAGCAGCAACGACTACAGGTGGTATCAACGTTTCAGTAACAAGCAGCCGCGGTGCCCGCAGCGGCGTGCGACCGCCTCCCGTTCATATGCCTATATTGGGTGTCCAGCTGCAGCAACAGGAATTATCACAGCAATGGAGCGGTGCAGGTGGAGGAGGAGGACTTCCGGTGCCTTCACAAGACATATCTAGTAGTTCAGGTCCGATATTGAGATTAATTTCACTTCATTTTCCTCCTTTATTCTCACATTACACATTTATAAACTCGCCTATTCAACTCTATCCGAACTCTATCTGAACTCTATAAGTCGTTCATCCCCTCACGTACACTTTCATTTTCCACCTGCCCACTAGTCTTTACCACCATCCATTACATTCTGCAGTCACCATAATTTTTTCTAGTGCTTCGTTATATCCTCAGTTTGGTTTAGACGTTATTTATTATTGCGTTTCCGCCAATTATCCTGTCACATTTCTAAAATAAAAAAAATAAGGACACACGTACATTTTCCACCCAAACACAAGACTGGCAGAGATCACAATAGTTGATAATTTTTGGGAAATCACACCATCTACACAGATCCTAGTGCGACAGAGAATTGTCCCCATGCATCGATTGGCAATGGACTAGTAGTATCGTATGCAGTGACACATCCGTGAAATAGCAAACTTTTCTCGTTTAGGCATCCATTCGCCACGAAAAAACTGTTTTACCTGAAGACAAATACAGACACACAGACACCATCATGTCCGCAAAGTAAGACTAGTTTTTTTTATTACTATTTCTTGTTTTTCTAAACAATTTTTATGCATTTGCCTAAATCTATGTTATCGGCTTCGAAGTATTCACCCCCGGGCATAATAAACTTATGCTAATTATCAAAGCTTGCCAAATAGTCGCCCTCTGGTATGACCTTCGGAGCGTGCTGCAATCCACGTAGTATCAGAATGCTGCCCCCGTAGCGGTCTTTTGAGTTTAGAAAATAATCTAAAGTCTCACGATGCTAAAGCAGTGGAAAACGGTAGCGCCGAAGCGACATAAATTAAATATTTGGTGAAAAGATCACAAAGAGCCAATAAACTGTGAGATAGCGCATTACCGCAGTGCAAAAACCAACTTGTCTGCCATAAATCCGGACTCATTTTCCAAATAGCTTCACGGAAAAGACGCTTATCTCACAAATAACATTCCTTGTTGCAGTTTGATCCGGCGAAAGATATTCATAATGCACAATATTATGATAATCGAAGATGTCTTATTTTTAACCTTGATTTTTGAATGAGTTTCACTCGATTGGTCTGTTGTTTCCGGATCATGAGTATAGATCCATATTTCATCTACCATAATAATGACATTTATAAAGCGCTGGTAGCCAGAGATCACTTTTTCAGAGGCTTTAACGCGGGGGTCTATTTCGAAAAAAAGTTGAGTTTTTTTTTTGTCACCAATCGAGTTTTAACGGCTCTGAAGCGCAAAATATGTTCTAAAATGGAACTGACTGATCCGTTTCAAATGCCAGCATCATTTGAAAGGCCCCAACATCAATAATCGATGGCTTTTAAGCAACAAATTTGTTGAACGTGACTTTAATCGGCAGATGTTGATGATCGTCCGTGAACACTCTACGTCTTCAACTCGCTCTCGGCCTTCTCTGAACTAAATATTTATGACACTTGCAAACATATCTTTTCGACAAAGGCTATTCAACTTCTTTGCTCAACGAAATCACATAATGTAAAAGTCGCCGAAATCTCCTTCCGCGTCGTACAAAACAAAGCCTAGCTCAAGGGGAATAAAATATTTCTGACTTTCGATATACCTGTGTAATTTTAATTTAAATACTGACTTTACTCTTTAAACATAGTATAAGATCGTTGGATTTATCTCTCGGAAGTGTCTACGATTGCAAATTACTTTGACATTAAGGTCTTCCAACAAATCATTTGGACATGAACTATTATCGAAGAATAAATAAATTCGTCGACAAATCCGCATGTCTGAACGGTTGTTAATATAACGATTGTTGCTGCTATACTAGGTGCCAACTGCTAAACTAGGTGTCAGACTTTGCTACCAGGAGTTAGTCAATAAACCACAAAATCTTTGTTATTCATTCAAAGTTATAGTTTCGCCTCCAAAATAGGCCCCTTCTGAAATAACGCACTAATGCCAATCATGAACCAATCCAATCACCAGCATATCTTCTAGGCACATTTCCCAGAAAAGACGTCCGTTCTCGCTTTGAATCCTATTTTCTGTCTTCTATTGACGAAAAGCAGGTACCTCAAAGTCAGCAATTTGAATTTTGAAAGCAGAAAGCAGAACCTTATCAGACTAATGCGGTAGTTATTCGACGACATATGTTGAGTTTTTAGCTAGAAATAGCATCTACGCGTTTTCTTTTCACAAACCAGAAATTTTTCATTCTCAAATGCCTCATAATGACTATGTAATATTCTTTATTTACCATCTGACCTTCTGGCAACAATGGCGAGTGCTTAACGCTGCGATAATCAAACAAATCAGTCGACATTACCTTGGTCCTTAATCGAATTTGAAGTGTTTTTTTTTTCAATTTAGCTGGAAGCCGTTAGTCCAATGTATGTTGATTGGTTTGCATGCCAAACTCGTAAACTCATGTGTCATTACCAGTTATAATGCGTTTCAGGAATGTTGATTCGGAATTGATTCCATCTAACGATTGAGTTTTAGAAGAAAATTAAGGTCTTTCGTTATTCGTTAACCAAACAAGCGAGTGAAATGCTTGATTCACCGTAAGCCTTCTGTACCATTTTCAGCAATTCCGCACACCAAATTATATTTGCAATACAAAATTGCAAACGAACTAAATTATACATCGCACTCAAATTCTGTGTCGGGGAAAATTACCATCGTGCCAATTTAGAGAGAAAAGGAATTTTGGTAACTCCTTTAAGCAGGTTTTTTAAACGATTTATTTAATGATCAATTTCAGGCGATTTTTTTGACAGAATTTGAAAGCAGTTGGATTACGGTTGATGATTTCATATATTTAGAATTTTATGGCTTGGCAACAAAACGAACTTTGGAGTTTTCTTAATAACGCTTTAAAATTATATTCCAATATCAATTTCATAAAGAATTAAGGAAATTCCGATACAAGTTTTCTCATCCATTTACTAATCAGTGCTACTTATTCACCACTTTCTGCGTAAAGAAATCAATTTAAAAATTCATATCTAATAAAATTCTAGATGATTCCGGATTTAGTTTGGTTTATGTATCCCAATATTGATAGTAATTATGAAATATGGCCAATATGTGTAGCATCATTATACGGGCGCGGTCCCAAAACTAGCCAAACTAACACACCTCAATATACTTTTTCCAGCGATATTCAACAGCTGCTATACTCTGTCCATTGTAAGAACTGTCAAACTTCTTAAAATAGCCATAAATCACAGAACCCACCTCTTCACTTTTGGCAAATCTTTTATCACCGAGACACTTTTTCCAGTTTGAAAATAGAAAATAGTCCGAGGGAGTTAAATCTGGCGAAGGTGCGTGATAAAGCAATTCGAACTTTAATTTTGGAACATTAATTTTGGCCATGGCAATAGTGAATATATGAATTGCACCATTGTCTGGATGAAACAACACTTTCTTTTACGCCAAATGCGAACTTTTTTCCATAATTTCATCACGTAAACGCTGCAAAAAATTAGCATAATATTCGCTGTTGATAGTTTTTACTTTCTGAAGATAATCAATAAGAATACTGCCATGGGCATCCCAAAAATCTGTTTTTTGGGATGCCCATGGCAGAAAAACCATGACCTTGTCTGCAGATGGAACCGTATTCGTCTTTTTTGAACAGGATTCTACCATTTCAGTCCACTGCTTTGACTGTTCCCTTGTCTCAGACACAAAAATTCTCCTTTATTGCGCTGAAATATCGCCAAACATTCTACCGAAACATCTTCATGGCGCTGTTTTTGCTCTATTGAAAGTAACCGCGGCACTCATTCTGCGCACAGTTTTCTCACCTTCAAATCTTCAGTGAATATACGATATATAGCACTTTTTGAAATACCTATCATTTCAATTAGCCCAAGCACCTTCAGCCAAAGATTGGATAATCGTTGATTTTGTGGATTTTCTTAATCGTGTCTGGCGTGGACATTTCAATTTGTCAACCACTACGGTATTATTATTGGCAGCTCGTACGGCCTCGGTTAAACTCTGCTACCCAATATTTTGCGGTCGTAAGGAAGGAGCAATCTCCCCCTGTGTAGAGTCCAGCTCGGCTTTAATATTGGTTGGACTGAGACCTTTCAAATGGAAATATTGATTTACATAACGGTGACTAATTTTTTCCATGTTTATAAATTCACTAAGATCGTCTACTTTTGATGGCTTAAATAAAAATAGTAAACAAAGAGGCGACTTGAAACTTGAAACATATGTTTTATAAGGTTGCCACTTTTCACCAAAATAATTTATTCTCTCAAACTACTGCCATCATCTATACGTCAGGTCGGCTAGTTTTTTGACCACTTTCATATGTAATACCCAGCAAAAATAGCTGATAATGTTGGGTGATCAAATCAAATTAAAATATTTCACATCGATAGAAGTCAATTTCGAGAAACTAACTATCAATGTAAGATACAAGAATATGTATGTAGTACGTTAAGTTTATTCCAAGCTCTTGTATCATTGACGCCGGTAGAAGTAGGTGGAGATTTAGATATATTCTAAGTGTCCAATTTGAATTATTGTTTGATTGTCCCCTAAAGGGGGCCGACTGTTTTCACTTATTGCCTTTTTGAACGATTTATTATTTTATTATTTCATTTTGTTCGGCACTGCAATAAATTGTGTACGATATTTGCAGAGTTTGTCACTCGAACAAAGCTTTTAGTCTTGCACTTTATTTATTTAGTTCGCTTGTTTTTCAATGCTTTAATAGTAAGAAGTAGATTATAAACTTTATATTTTCTACTGTAAAATTCCCAATGATTTCCAAATATTTTTGTCCTCTTTTAGAAAGAATCTTATCACAAAAAAGTATTAATTTAAACATATTGAAATGGACGGCAAACACCACAAACATTGTTGTCGACAGTGTTGCCTTTATGCCACTGCAATTTGCCACTTTTTTAGCTCCACTTTCTTACAATATTTTTATTCGCCACTTTTTTAATTTTCCACAATTTTGCTTTCTATAAATTTGTAATCATATATTTTCCTAAAGATAGTGTCTATATCGATAGTGTAGGGTATTCCATTTGTAGTTTGTATGAAGTTCTTTGCATAATTAGTAGTGGAAGAAGAGCCTATTAAGACTTTTGTTTTAACTTTTTGAAATTGTGCTTTAATTAAGTATAGGGGTTAAAGTTAGCGAAGTGAAGCGTGTCTCTGCCTCTTTGAAGGTTGAGTTTCATTGAAAACAACAAGATATTTTGTTAATGAATTACGAAATAGAAATTCATACTAGTCAGTTTTGCAAAAGATTTTTTTGATTATTTCCACCTCTTTACTATAAACCTACGCTGAAGACGACTATACTCAAGAATAGAATGCACATAGTTGAACACAGATCGCACGATTAGACTAGAAGTACATAGTGATTAGAGGTACAAAACTTGTGCATAGAAATCGCTACAAAGTTTGTAAAACAGGATTTTAAAATTATTATATTAGTATTATCGCGCCACCCTGTATATCGGACGACCGCTGTTTCTCAAGAATGTGGTTGGCAATACGAACACAATTTTACACATTCAAAAAAAAAAAACAAAACAAAACATAAATATCCTGTACAAATTACTAACTACACAAACTGTCGCAGTAATAAAGAGTGATTTTTTAATCGTAGCTTTTTTTTTTTTAAATCAGATAAAACACTTAAATTTGCATCATATATTAAAATTTTTTATTGGAATCGATAAATTGGTCTTTGCCATTTCATTTTTAAAGATAATTTCATGTAAATGTTGTCCGCGGCTCCGTCCTAAAATGTCCATTCGGAAGGTCCAATATTTCGTCACTTTTTCGAGCATTTCGACCTATATTCCACGAATAACGCGTGTAATATTATCCTGGCTTCCTGGCTTGTCCACATAGACTAACGACTTGACATAACCCCACAAGAAATAATCAAGAGGCGTTAAATCGCAAGATCTTAGGGGCCAACTCACAGGGCCAAATCCTTCAACATATCCATTGTTTCACGAGCAGTGATGAAACCACATGTCAACCAAGTTCAACTCAGCCAATTGGGATAAACAAATCACATATCATGGCTCGACATTGTTCGCTGTTGACGGTAACGTTTCTTTCGTCTTTGAAGAAAAATGGACCGATGATGCCACTAGCCCATAAACCACACCAAAATGTCGTTTTTTCGGGATGCAACGATAATTCAAGTATGGAATGTGGCTGTTAATCACTCCAGATGCGACAGTTTTGCTTGTGTGCGGATTTTCATTGGGTTTTTGTAAGGCCCATTCACCAAAAATTAGACGTTATGGTAGGTCACTCGGCTTCAATTCTTGCGTGAGTTGAATTTTATAGGCTTTCAAAACCAAATCGACGTGTAAAATTTTCCTTGTGGTTGAGTAACACATGCCCAATCGCTGAGAACAGCGACGAATTGACATTTCACGACCGTCATTAACACTGGTCGCTACGGCTGCAATATTTTCTTCGGTACGCACTCCACGCATGCGAGTCGATGGTTTTATGTCCAACAAAATAAATTTGGTACGAAATTTGGAGATAACAACATGAATTATTGATTCAGCAGGTCGATTATGACGACCATAAAATGGTCGTATCAAACGGTGCACATTTGTCACAGAGGACGAATTTTGATAATAAATTTCAACCATTTGTAATCGTTGCTCGTTTGTTAGTCTTTCCATGATGAAATGGCAGAGTATACTGTACACTTTTCACTTTGACAGATGACGTTTGGACGCCATTACCAACCAGTACTGCCAACGTGAATAACTTAAATCTTAAAATAATCACTCTGTAGAACCAGAGATTAATTGTCGCCGTTAAAGTTTGTAAAGTTTTCCTTCATGCATTCAGAGAATCTCACTACTGCATCTAAAAAGTAAGACCACATTTTATTGTTTGTTTTTTTTTTCAACTATTTCTTCTTCCAAAGTATTGCTTCCCGGACTCAACGTACTTATGACAACATATTTTCTTAATTTTCGAAGCAAGCCAAATAGTCACCTTCCAGGACGACCTTCAAAGGTCGTTGGAATTCACGTTAAAACTGTCCAATCGACTCAACATGGAGTCCCCAAAGTGATGTTTAAAGTATACCAAATATTTAGCAGTCACGAGATTCTAAATCAGACGAATATGATGTAGTATTAGTTGCCTTTTTTAGCATAAAAATTCATGAAGAGCCAATGTAGTATGAAAGAGAGTTATCTATCGGGAATCTGTCCTGCCTTTGGGAATAGATTTAGGCAAACACACACGTATAAGACACAATATTAAAAGTACTGTGGTTTTTTATTTATTTTCACCAACAAAAAAAAAATAAATAAATAAATAAATTAAAATCATTTGAAAGTTGTGGATTCCAAGTAGATTTGCAGAAAACATCCTTTTTTCCACTGTGCGACGGAGGAATATCAAATAGCTTTTCTTTTACTATGCGTTGCCAAAGATGATTTTATATAAATGCGAGAAATAGTTACTAATATAGAATAAATATATATGTTTATTACTACATTAATTGATTGTAAACGTTGCATTATACATATATGTATAACCTCTTCAAGGTGCTTTGAAAGCCAGCAGGTTGATGTTTATTATTCCAGTTTTAGTGCTTCAAGCCGTTGAAACACGAATCATTGAAAAAAGTAGACTTTGAAAAATAGACTTTGTTCTCGTACAAACAATTTCAAGTTTTGGATCTTGTATTTAAACTGGATATGGAACTACACTAAACGTTCATCTTAGGTTTTGCACCATATATCAATAAAGAAGACGTATGAGAACTGTATTAACCAGGAAATAGATCGCCATTCAAAACAAATTTCTAAATTAAAAGAAAACCATATCCATTAAGCAAATTAAAAAAAAAACAGAAATATTAGTATTAGCATTATTTTCGGTTTTTATGTTTTGTAAATAAATGTTTATAAACCAGCAAAACCTTTTTGCTTTGTTTTTATGAGTTTTTATTTTTGACTTTGCTACTTTATTGACACACTTTCGATATCTTTAGGTTTTAATCCTTAAAATGTGCCATCAAAATAATCGTCTAGCGCATTCACGTCATCTGAAATTGATTCAGGGCATATTTATATGCAATAATCTATAGTCCATCTGTTAATCTATGTGTCCATGGCACTATCGTGCATATAATCGCCAGATTTAGAACCGATTTTTTTGAGCAGATGAATAGTCGACAAACCTATGTTAGTGCGAACATATCAACATGACATTCAGAATTGTCATTAAACTGCAGGAACCTTTTCGGTACGCCTAAAAGTAGAATGCGTCGTAAACTTACTGAATTTGAGTTGGGAGGACAACTATTATTCCTAAGGGGTGCAAGAGAATTTGTTTTGGAAAGTGCTTTTTTAAATACACAAGATCGCAGACGACAAAGTGCTCTATTATTAATAGACGATTCTTCCACATAGAATCGGAGCTTTCTAATTTTAGCAGCACCCCACAATCCTTACTAATAATTCATTTCTATTCCTTCACAAGGAGGAATGAGGTTTTACTTATGTCGTTATTTAATTGCAAATATGTAACACGCAAAATGAAGCGTATAAGGTACCAAGTATTGTTTGATTAAATATGTTTCACGACTTTTTAAGTTATGGTCGGTAAACACGCTAACTGGAAAATCTTCTTAAAACTTGACACTGCCTAATATTTTCCCAGATCCTTCTAGCATCTCCCTTAAAACTGCCGATTTTCCGAAACTCCATTGCTTCCATGTAACCCCAAATTCGAAGATCGCTTTTGTTTACTGTTTTGATCTATAATTCTTCCCCTTAGTTTTATATAGTTAGTCTGTTCTAGTACCTCCCGTACAAATGACTGATTTAATGCATGTATTCTTAGGTTCATATCTTCTGTCCAGTTGCAAAAAATTTAGACAAATTTGGATGGTTGTTCTCTTATACTGTACATATAATTTTGTCCGATTTTCGGAAATTCTGTTTTTTCCTGTAACTCCTAACTCGTTGATTGCAGCGACCCAAATTACTGCAGAAATTTCTCGCTAAAATTTGAGAAAATTGTTATACCCTCACATAAATGGCCTATTAAAACTATATATTCTTAGGTTTCTCTCTTCCATACAGCTAATAATTAATTATTTCTATTACATTAAGGCTTTGCCAAGGCAGTGTTCATGAATACAATTGGATTGCATTATCACAACCCTTTCTGAAATGCAATGTTTTCCCTAACTCCTTCCTCCTCCTACTCTGCAATAACTTCGATTTTTACTCATTGTACTGCTTTGTAATGTCTGTTAAAATTTGAGAAAAATAGTAATCATGGCTCTTCCGGTACCTTCCATACAAATGAACAATTTAATCCATACACTCTTAGTTTCATATCTTTCAAGAAGTTGCATTGAAATCTGTCTTCCGCCTAATTTATACATTTCACGCGATTAAACTTAGTTCTGTGAATGAAACATGGCCAGTAATATGCCCATTCAGCCACCTCTCATGTAAATTGATCGATTCTGGGCATTTATTGATAAGAACTTAGGGATTTACAACTCTCCATCTGGCACTCCGAGCGCTTTGGAAAAAAAGCTGCTGGAAGCTGAGTGAAATTACATGTAAGTCAGTATGACTGATTACAATTTCTCTGCTGGTATTCGAAATCTTTCTGTTTGATCTGAAGTACATAAGATGGAAATTTTCATCATTCTTCTGGCTATGTCAAAGCATGCCGACTTGAAACTAAGTTTCAGACTAATTCTAACTTTACTTAACTTTTAAATGGTTAAGCGTATAAGTTCACGTTTTTCAACAAAATACTTAGCATATGACAAGGAAATTATTTCCCTCATTGGAAAATGAGTTGTCGCCAAAGAAAAATCAGAAAAATCGAGAGCAGAGTCTCCAATGGTGGAAATAACTAGGCCTCCTACTCGGATACATTAAAAAAAACACAGTTTACCACCTGCGTAAGGAGCTTATATGTTACATGCTGTTATGTGCTTCAAAGAACATTAAATAAATTTAAAATTAAAATTGCAAATATTAAAATTCGGCTCAAAATGCCGTATTACTGGATCATCTTGTTACGCAAATGACATCAGTTTGTAAATTCGTAAGCAGGTGACCTTTTTATGACCAAAATCACCAATTTAAATAACCAATAATAACCGCAAGTTTTCTTATTTTAGCGACTTTAAAATCGCTCGCTACTGCTCTGTATCTTGGTTGGTTTTCGTGATTGGATGCTCCGCTTCTGAGTTACAGACATATTAGAATTTTTACGATTCTTTTGAGTAATTGCTGGCATTATGTGAAGGCTTACGATTTGTCGAAACTGGTTCACATTAACAAAAATAAGCATGAGCTGCTACGCGTAGGTAACACACGGCTCTAAGCGATGCACAGCGTTGCTCATAACTTACGACAGTGAATAACAGTTCTCGGCGGCAACTCATTTTCAGTAATAAGTTATATTCGTGGATAGTGTATATATACATGCCGTTGCTCGTTTCTCATGGCTAATGTGTAGGCAAACGTTTCTCATTTCTCACGGCGATATGAGTAAGTAACTCATTATTTTAGCGAGTTAGCCATTACTCACTATATACGAACTCTGGAGACAAGTCACTTAGTTCTATTTGCGTATATATATTTGTTCACTTTTGTGAAAATTGATTGTTATTAAAATGTGTACACCAGTTTCTTAAAACCAATCATACAGAGAACGTCCCTCTAGTGCCGCAGTTATGTAGCTCTTTTATAGAAACTTCAGCAGCCATCGCAAATATTTAGAAGTGTATGAATCATTCACCTCATATTTCACTCCATTATGAATCGGCTTTTAATAGATTATCGACGAACGAGCATATTGGAAATGCCTTCGGTGTCTAGTATGACAACGGCGGCCTACATCAGTGCTGGAATCGGCATTAACTACTATGCCACATCGGCGACTATGTTGTATCCAGCAAGCACTGCTACAACGGCGGCGTCCTCGAGCTGCAGTCAACAAGGTGCACACTATTCGTACCTAACAGGCCAACAGCATCATCAGGTACAGCCAACGACACAAGTGCCACCGACAGACACCACCGGCATGCGGCGGCGACTATTTGCCGGCTTCCGTCCAATGTCTGGATTTGGTCGTTCCAGATCCCGTTCATCACAGCATCGCTCAATATCGTTGCCAGAAAGTAATTACATTCCTTCCTTCTACTTTACATGTTTCCTTGTACGTCTGTCACGCGTGTTGTTGAAGTCGGTTCACCCCCTACACCTGTATGTTTGAATGCATCTGCCCATCATCCAACCGTACGGGGACGAACCACACCTCGGCACACACACACACCCACCTATTAAGGAGAAAATTAAGCAAACACCACGAATGTTTTCGAACGTACAGTCAGTGTATATATGGTTGTGGTCGTTGTTGTTGTCGTTCAATTTAGTTTCTACTCTCTTCTCTGTCTCCTCTCTCTGTCTCTTTTCCATTCGGAAACCTACACCAATTCCAGCGGTCGTTCTTTTGCGGGAAGTAACGATTGACTTCTCTCAGTTCATATTTCTTACCGTTGTGGAGCAGCACCCAATCCAACGCAAGTTGGAGGTACTCGTACCGAAGCTCCACCAACCATCGTCGAACACCCACAGCCCGTTGACTCCGATTTTTTTTACTTTGCTCGTCTATTTGTGACCCACCCTAACTGGAATGTTTTATCGATATTTCTGCATCGTTGGAGCAGTCAAGTCTCCTTATTGATGTTAAATGGCGTATCGTGATCGTTTGTCCTATTTTGGTTATTTTTAATCTACAATTTGCATCTTTTCGTTTGCTCCCACGCCAAAGGGGGTGCCCCTATATTCGCGAATTAAAATGATAGCATACGAATCA
>JAHXMU010000288.1:9066-55125 GCA_019455685.1 Philornis downsi | reverse complement strand
ATCTGCACTAGAAGTGAACTGAAAATGCATTGGATTCCATTACAAGAATGAGTTAGTTTAGTATAGAAGCTAAAGATGTCATTGAAAATCCGTTGCTGTTCATCCAGAGGAAATCTTTTGTATGAAAGTATCGTTCAGTTAAGTTTTACTATATTCTATATTCTTTCCACACGTAAAAAAATGACAGAAGACATTGTTTGCTCGTGAAAAAATTTCGCAGCATTGCCAGCTTTCCTCTTATTGATTTCCAACACTGAAATCGGAGCAGCTGATGTTTTTATCTCATGTGTTCGATAATATATCTGCAAAATTGTTCAACTGCTTCTTTTTTTATTACCGTTTCTTCACATATTGTGAAGCGAAAACATACGTTAATCCGACTTCAGTGTTGGAAATCAACAGGAGAGAAGTTGGTGTTGCCACTTAAGAAAATTCTCCTCGCGAAAAAATGTAGTAAAATCTGGTCGAAAAATTTAGCTTCAAATTCCACGACCATTTTTGCTTATATGGAGTTTCGGAGTAAACGCGAAAAGTCAGCATAGTACCAGGCTTTACCAATTAAATTAGTTCTTGAATTAAAAGGCTCTAATAAGTCAATCATGTAAAAGGCTTGTAATGTAAATGTCAGGGAGGGACCAAATAAATTGCAATACACTTAAAAACTAAACTACAGCAGTAATAGATTATAGGAGCACATAAACTGGTATTGGATTGCCAAAAAAGTAGTTCCGATTTTTTACTGCTTTTGTTATTTATCTGATATTTGATTGCCAAAAAAGTAATTTCAATTTTTTTGTGCTTTTCTTATTTTTGAAATGATTTACTTCAGCTAATTTATTGCTTAAATGTACAACACTCAAATACGAGGTGTGTTAAAAGAATAAGTTGAATTTTGATTTTTCTCAAAAAATATTTATATACTCATCAACTTCTACTTTATCTCCTTCAAAGTAGTCACCCTCAGATATAATACTCTTGCGCCAGCGTTTTTTTTTTTTCAATCCTCGTAGCAGTTATGGTATGCACTTTTTGTTATGTCTTTGAGCGATTCGGTTTTTATCTCCTCAATCGTAGTAAAATCGTAGCAAAACGCCGTCATTTCATGGGTCTCTTCAATCTTGGGAACAGGAAAAAGTCGCCGGGGGCCACATCTGGTGAATACGGTGGCTGAGGCATGATAATGGTGTTGTTTTTTAGTCAAATAATCTCTCACAAGCAAAGATGAGTGAGCAGGTACATTTTCATGATACGAAAGCCATGCATTTTTTTCCACAATTCCGGGCGTTTTTTTTTTTTTTTTGTATTGTTTCACGCAAACGGCGCATAACTTCAACGTAATACTCCTTATTTACCGTACGATGTTATGGTAAGAACTCCTAATGCACTACGCCATGGTAATTGAAGAAAATAGTGAGCAAAACCTTGACATTTGATCGAACTTGGCGTGCTTTTTTTTAGTCTTGACTCTCCTGGACTTTTCCATTGGAATGATTAGGCTTTGGTTGCGATGGATCATGATTCGTCACCAGTTATAACCCTTTTGAACAAATCTGGATCATCATTGATGTCATTAAACAATTCCGGAGCGATGCTCATGCGACGTTGTTTTTGGTCAAAATTCAGCAATTTTGGAACGAACTTCGCTGCCAAACACTTCATGGCCAAAATTTCCGAAAAGATTGCATGGCATGAGCCAACCGATATGCCGACATCCTCAGCAACTTCTCTAATTGTGATTCGACGATTATCCATTACAATTTTCTACACTTTCTCAACATTTTCATCGGTTTTTGATGTGCTAGGTCGTCCAAAGCGAGCATCGTCATTCACATCTTCTCGACCTTCTGCGAAAAGCTTGTACCACTTGTAAACATTTTTTTGAGTTAGAGTACTCTAAAGTACTCAAGTATTTTTGACACAAAATTTGATGCAACTTCTTTGATCCATTTTTTTTCGAAAGCAGAAAATCGCCAAACACGCAAAACACTTGTCTTATTTATGCCTCTCACAAACAAACTAAACATGCTATATGGATAAAACCGCCAACATATCTTTGAGACGAGTGTACCAACATAAAAAATAAAATAATAATCGAAAGTCGAATGTACGTAGCCTGCGAAATTTGAAAATTCACCTTTTTGTAACACACCTCGTAATATCCCTTGTAGGCAGTTTGGCACGACGGAAGAAACTCATAATGAACAATGTTTATGTTTAATTTTTGAGCGATTTTGTCATGATCTGTTCGATCTCCCTTCATCTTTGGCACGATATTCTAGCGATTGGCCAGTTGTTTCCCGATGATAAGCATGGATTCAAGTCTCATCTTCCTGATAATGCGATTCGTAACTAGATGGTAGCCACATATCGTCTTTTAGCATATTTTACTGTGGCGGCGTTTTTCGAAAACATTTAGTGCTTTTGGTGCCAATCGACATTTGATATGTCTGAGGCTCAAAATATCTTTTAAACTGCAATTGATCGATCCGTGTGCAATGCCAACACAATATTGACAAAGTCTCCAAATCTCGGATTTTTTGGACATGACTTTCATTTGTAATGCTTGATGGACGTCCGAGGTTACCCTTTCTGTTGTATGCGCCCTCTGCCTTGTTCTTTGAACTATTTAAAAAAGGGGGCATTCATTCATATCAGAAATTCCATTCCATTTCAAATTTAATGCTTCTTCTTTGCTCAACAAAATTTCACATTGTAAAAATTGCCAAAATAACTCTTTCGTCGTACAAAATCAATCGTCATACAATGTCAAACACTAATGACATCTATATGTATGGTGTGAAACTAAGAGAATAAAATATTTCTAAGACTCGATTTGCCCGCGCACTTCAAATTTAAAACTGAAAACCCATATCTTCCACTCTTCTTTTATCTCTTTTGTCTTTTCTTTTTTACAAAAAACTTTCGAGCCGTATTATTTTAGTATCACAAGGCAAAATTGTATGAAACTGAAATTCATTAGTTAGGTTTTTTTTTATTGATTTTTCGCAATGAATAGCAATAATTTTATAGCAATTGGTCTTGTAACACTTCATGGTTGCCGAAAAATGTTTCGATGCAAAAAAAAGTTAAATTAACTGAATTTTTTAGGACAGCTGTCTCAATATCTTATAAACCAATACGGGGCAACTAAAGAATTGAGTCAGTGAGTAAGTTCGATGAGTCTAGAAATAGTATGCGTGTAATTTCTCCTATATTTCATTCATAGGATGCGAAGGAATTTGTTTTTCTTAACTACATTTCAAAAATATTGCCCAATCTTGTCTGAGTAAATTTGAATATCTTCAAGCGTCATTTGTAGCACATTATATGTACAGCATAATTTCGATGAACTGTCGAAATACTTTCCTCTAGGATCGATTTTTTTAAAGCGAGTAGTTCTTTTAAATATTCGTAGTAAATTTGCATAAAAAATATTGCAAGTGAATTTAAAATAAAAGTGGAATTCAAACTAAAACTCAGCTTATAGTTAATGAACAGACGATGCCAACACGATGAAGTATTCAATTCATTCAAGCCTGTATAAAAGCAAGACAGCCTTTGCTTTTACGGTTGTAATAGGAATGACTTACATTCTTTACTTTCGTTTTTGATATATCAGCTTATATACGAGTATTCGGTGTATTTCGTCCCTGAAGACACAATGTATCGCATGGAAATTATGCTGATTATATAATTAGTTGTACACTTTCAGCATGACTCTTTAATATTTCATCTTATTTTTTGAGACTGCATGTGGAGCTTCATTCTTTCATGAATATATGTAATGTTATCGGTAATTATACATTAACTTACTTAATTTCATTCATCCATTCATTTTTATCTGCAACTTTTTCGGTTTTCTTTTGTTTGTTTGTTTTCAAGTAAATTGGAACTACTCCACGACAGATTCGAGAATCAATATTTAATAGTAAGTAGCCCGCCAAAGTGGGCCTTATTACGCATTCTTACCACATGTATTGGTATTGTGGTCCATGACTTTAAGATGAACGCATCTCACTATAAATTGCTGCCTGCGTTTGACATTCATTGCTTGCCCCCCTCTCTTCCTGAAACGCTTAATAACGTCGCTGAGGGAAGCAGCTACCCACTGTTTGCTCTCATGGTTTGTTTATTCTCATGGTGTTTCAACTTAAAGATAGCTGGCTGTTCATTTTAAATCATGAAAGAAAGAAAATCGCCTCTTTAAAAAAATCTGCGCTTGCTGGAGAAAGAAAAGAACATTGATCACCTTGAGTAAAGAAATACAGTCAGCTGAAGTCTAACCCTTGAATTTGGAGAGTGAGCTCTTATACATGACAAAGGAAGCATGAAATTTTCACAATAATGCTGGAACATTTGTAATCACTAACCAAACACATGCGGGAATGTTTCACATTACGGAACGCTTTCAAATCGATCCCCTACATCTGTATGTAAAGAAGAGCTTATTTTTCAAGCTCTTGCCATCGCATACTAACCCTTTTGATGCTTGTATGACGTTTCCGATCATGGTTGTTAACCAGGAGCAAACGAAAATGTGATTGTATGACGCTGGCGGGAAAATATCCTAATGGTATTTTTTCATTATTCTCTCCACAGAAGTTGCGGCAAGTGATACGAATATAACACGACCTTACGGAGAGCCACTAATGTTGAAAAAGAAGATTCTGGTCGATCGAGCACAAAAGAATGACTCCAAATCCGCGCAAGTACCGGGCGACTCTATATTGCCGTCGGGACCATACTCGAATACACATGGAGCGGTCAAGCCCATACGAAAAGTTCGATTGAAAACATGAAAGGAAGATGTCCCAGCCATAAATTCCTTAACTCAGTCCCCCTCCCTACCCTCCGACAGAGGAAACGAGACGTATCATCAGATCCCCGTGGAAAGCCTCAATATTAGTTAACCACACATTTAAGAAAATATCTGTTCGTTTTCTATTTTTTACTCTGTTTAGAAGCAATTAAATATACTTAAGTGATTATGCGCTTCTATGCAATAAGTTCCAGCGAATTCAGTTGTTTCATTCTTCAGCGAGGCATATGTAGATAATACATTCGTTCCTTTGACACCAACGCCATGGACAAAACAGTCAGCAGAAAGGAGTTGCTCACACGTATCTGGTTATTTGAGTGTTGAAGCATACTCGTACATACTCGTACATCATTCAGTTCAGAAAAATTATGCACAAAATGTACGAGTATAATAAAAGTTCACTCTGCATTTGCTGTTATATAAAGAGCAAAGCGAACAATGCAACAACTGTACCCCCCTTTGTATTTCACATTTCATGTTAAGCATTTAAAAAACCCAATTTAAATTCTCGAGCATATTTCACTGAACTTTGGAGTGGAACAACAGAATTGTGTCTTTTCATATCCTTCATTCCGATGCCCCTTGGTAATTAACTTTACTACAGATAACCTTAAAGATCATAATTTCCAATCGATTATTATTATGCCCGATAAAAAACCCGGCCAAAAAAAACGGGAATTGGTCACTAAAACACAAAATATTTATAATCCATACAAATTTCGACTTCCGAAATTATACACTTATGTTGACGAATCATCAAAACGTTTTATATACCAATTTCCCTTGGCCGAATTCTTTCCCTCATCTTTTATCGACTTAAAGAGGACGCCTCCAAGAGGTACTTTGAATTTTGAAAAGAGAAAAGAGTCAGCCGTACCATATCAGGTGTATACGGTAATGTTTGTTGAATTTTTAACTAGAAATTCTTTCACAATGATAGCCTTTTGAGATGGTGTATTATTGTGGTGCAAAAAACAGGATGAATTTGCGCCACAATAAACAAAACAAAAAACAAATTCCCTCGCATCTCACGACTGATACATGGGTGAGCTACAGTTTAACGACGGTTCCGAATGTTACAGTTTAAGAAGCATTAACAAGACTTGTCGTTTACTCAACTTTTCAAAGTATTCTTCAGACACATCGAGATGGCCGCCGCTTAAATAATGGTAGATGGCAGCATGCGGGGTTGAACATACAATCATGCGAACGAACGTGTACTAATCATCGCACCACGGTCAATCAACGCCCAAATAATATTCTTTATTTGCAATCTGATCTTCCGGCGATAATTTCAAGTGGAAATACCTCGATAATCAAAGACCACAGTAGATGTTTTCAATAATTATATTATGTGCGTGAAGATAATGCGTATTTAACTATCAAAGACGCAAACCACATTGGGCCACCACACCTCTGTTACCGAGATAACAGTGCTCTGTTAAAATGTTTAAGGTTGGAGTACAGGTAAAAATACTAAAAGGAATAGATCTGGATACAATAAAATTCAGAAACACTGATATCGTTCAGAACACAAACCAAACCAACACAAACGTAATATATATTCAAAAATTTCCTCGATATGCAATGCAATGCAAAATATCACTCCTCTGCAGAAATATTTGACGATTTCCATCAAGTAAAGCATTATCTGCCAACGAAACGTATACCCAACAATAGCTTTTTGGAAGCGCTTTCAGAATTTCTACCCCACAAGGTTCAGTTGATTTTCAGAAATCCCCAAGTTCAGATTATCTATTTCACATCGCAGAACAATATTTTGTCCCTCTGCGGCCAAATGGGGCATTCTCCGCCGTTAAAAATATACACCGGTTGAAATCCCTCGACAAGTGCTAGTAGAAACCACTATCCCCATATTTCAGAAGATTTTCGGAACAGCGAAATATGAAAATATATTCTTATATACGAAAATACATTTTGTCCCACTGTGACCAAGTGGAGCATTCTCCGGAAACGGAAACGTACTCATATATCCAGCAATAGCTTTTTGGAAGCGCTTTCGGAATTTGTACTCCACAAGTTCCAGCTGATTTTCAGAAATCCCCAATTTCAGATTGTCTATTTCACATCGCAGAACAATATTTTGTCCCTCTGCGGCCAAATGGGGCATTCTCCGCCGTTAAAAATATACACCGGTTGAAATCCCTTGACAAGTGCTAGTAGAAACCACTATCTCCATATTTCAGAAGATTTTCGGAACAGCGAAATATGAAAATATATTCTTATATACGAAAATACATTTTGTCCCACTGTGACCAAGTGGAGCATTCTCCGGAAACGGAAACGTACTCGTATATCCAGCAATAGCTTTTTGGAATCGCTTTCAGATTTTTGTACCCCACAAGTTTCGTTTGATTTTCAGAAATTCTTCTGCCATATCTTGACCACAACTGTTTTTGATAAAGTCGAAGTCTTTGTAACAATTTCAGCGATTTTTCACACGAAATTCCATTTCCTACTTACAAATTAGGACAAATTCCTTGTTCGATACTTTTATTCTTCGTAAAAATCGTAAAACAGACTTGAGATTAACTGACAAAATCAAGCACTGCAAACAAATCACATGACAAATCACGTTCAGGCCTTGCGTCAGTGCAAATCACAGTTGTGTCAACTTAGCAACAGAAAGAATTTTGGCAATGCCTTTAAGCGGTCTTTTCTAAATGACCAATACCCGGTACCCGGTACTTTTGTGACAGAATGTATTGTTTGCATTATGTTCAAGTCATTCTTGAAAACTCAAAAAATCATTATTTAGTGATTGGCAAGGAAAATTCGCTGTCGGTAAAAATTTTAATATGTGTACTTTTTAATATGAGTACTATTTTATGTATCAATCTAGGCCTAGGCAGCGCTAATATGGAATCAATTTTCAATACGATCTTACAATAACGCGAAAACTTATTGAAACCTGGCTAACATGTAAACAGATCATAGATTCACTTTCTTTTTGTCAAAGATTGGTCACTTATTGTAAAAAACAGAATACATTATGTGTTATTTTAAATATTTTCCAACGCCAGGCACTTTTTATCACAACATTCTGGCAGCATATGATTACCGCATAGATGGACAACTCCATCTTCAGAGACTATCTCGAAATCGATCGATGCGAAAAATTGCTTAGACACATCTAATGTGATAATCGGAAGGGGCATTGTTAGGTAAATACGAGGTGTGTTCAAAAAATAAGGTGAATTATCAAATTTCGCGGACTACGTACTCGTACATTCAACTTTCGATAATTTTTTTCTTTTATGTTGGTACACTCGTCTCGAAGATACGAGCACGTCGGGTGGGATAGGACTTCCAACTATATGTACATGTAGATGAGCGTTATTCTACAATATAATATAATACTGTTGTCGTACCTTGAATAGTAGTGGAAGCGTTTTTCCTCGAGTTAACACCTGAAACTCATTAACTATGTTTGGTAGGGAGTCCCAGCAACGGTTTCGTTCGGTTTAATCAACACAAAATACACGACACCAAGTCAATACCATCAAATACATAAAATAAGCGTGTTCCCATGCATATTCGTCTTGGCTATCGGTGTTAGAACTTGGTCAGTGGATTCATTTTTCATCATCAATGCCTATACGATGCAAAAATCCTTTTTATTTATACTTAGCAAGCATTTCACATGTACAAAATCGATTTCGACTAAAATATGGAACACAATTTTTTTCCTTTTGAATCATTCCCAACGGTTTTAACTGACGTTACATTGCTCATTGAGTCACTTCGAATGTTCGAACAGCATGAATTTTTCATCAAAAATGATTTCAACACTATGTCTTCGTACAATTTCAGACTTCCACTGCACTCTTTATACTCGATAACTCACCGCTCTTAAGCATTTGAAACCATTCACAGCAACTTCGCTCAATCAAAGTAGCTTCGTCCAAGTAGCAGTGCACCTCAGCTGCAAATTTCTTGAAATTGATGTAGTAAATCAAAACTCTACCTTTTTGCTCAAAAATATATGTGTTGCTAACTGTTGAACTGTGTTCAATTACAATGAATTATGAATTTAAAAATGAAATATTTATAAACTAGAAGAAATAAGTTTCCCGTTTTTATGAATTCTCGGTTTGATGGAAACCCTTTATGTAAGTTCTTGCGACAAAATAAAGCGTTTATCTGACTACACAAAGAGTTTCCAATCTTCCAACTACTGTTATGCTGAATAACAAAACCGATGTTTAACTCGCGTTACTTGCTAAGTAACGGATCGTAAGTTTCTACCTCTTTTTTGAACAACCCTCGAACGAGTAAGAACTCTTGAACTGATATAAAATTTGACTACAAATATTAACATTATAATATAATATTTGTCTTTTACTTTTGGTTCACGAGCGTTGCAATATAATTCCGTAAACTTTGAGCAAATACAATCCATTGTCACATATATAACAGTTCGAAACGGAATTATGCACTAACAAAATCGCTAATATTTCACGTTTTACATTTCAATTTCAAAAATAACCTACTGTTTTTATAACGGCGGCGACTTAATTGACCATCCAATACCAATGTTGAAAATCGTTCATAACAAAATTTTTTATTGTTTTTCTGAAGTCTAATAACGTCTTGCCTCTAAGGCATACAAACACGAGGACGGTCCCAAAACCAGCTGACCAGCTAATAAAGAAGACACACAAAAGTTGGAAAAAGTTTTCATTATTTTTCAACATATTCGTAATCTCCTTTTAAGTCGATACACTTTTTCCAGCGATATTCTCAAGCTTCTATACCCTGTTTATAGTAAGAATATTCAAACTCCTTAAAATAACCATCAACCACATATTCCACCTCTTCATTATAATATTGCCACTTTTCACCAAAATAATTTTTTTCAAACTACTGGCGCCATCTATACGTCGGAACAGCTAGTTTTGGAACCGTCCTCGTGCCGTCAGTTAAGTGATTTTTTTTACTATTTTCAGAATTGTATTCTCTAAACTTATTTGTCTACTTCTTCATTGTAAGATTGCCACTTTTCACCAGAATAATTTGTTTCAAACTACTGGCACCATCTATACGTCAGATCGGCTAGTTTTGGAACCATCCTCGTACCGTCAATTAAGCTTGCCGTTTTGATATTCGAAGTGATTTTTTAAAATATTTAAAATATGATCAGAATTGTATTCTATAAACTTATTTGTACAAAAAAAATCGTCTTTCTCACCAAAATCAAAATCGTCGCAATTAAATTGTGACGCATGTGCACCTTGAGGGGGGATACAACTCATCAGTTTGTCATGACAATTGTTTCACCAACTGATATAGTCATTACTCACTACGGGCACAATAGTTGGGCAATCTTAGTCAATAACACTATTAAATTTCCATTACATATTTTGTGAAATTGCAAAAATCAAATCTGTATTTTCACACTGAATCCCTGCCATTTGTGCTTTTTATTTTTTATACACGAACTCTTTTTTTACTGTAAATAAGTATGTTTAGTAAATGCATCCATTACATGTATGTTGTCTTATACTGTACTTATTTGTAACATTGAACACCCTTGACATACCCTACATCGATAGCACTCTGTCATATCCTATCAACATTTTACATAACGCCATAACATTCAAAGCAAAATTAATATGACAAAGGCGCCGATCTCGAAATTATTTCGCTACAGTGAGAATGCGATGTGTGGTCTGGCAAAGTACTTGGTTTCAACTACATTGTAAACGGGTTATGAATGGGGACTAAATTCTACCCCACCCTGTATGTGGCGCAGAGTATATTGGTTTAGTTCCGCTAAATGAAATACCTAACACCAATAGATCATCTCAGAATCTTTTAAAATGTTATATTTTTGTAAACCAGTTACAGATTGTAATAACCAAATCATTACCACCTGCAAATGGACTATGACAATGAAGCCTGGCATTGTATTGCTTCCAGAAAACATAATTGCCCCTGCAATTTGATTATAATTAGCACATATGATTTGGTTGAGTCCCAAACAAATCCGGTAAAAATTGAACCATATCGTTCTTTGTTTTGTTATAGTCGCCATACAAATGAACCTTTCAAATTTGGCTTTAATTGGGAATGGTATTAATTCAATAAGGTGTCTATGAAGTATCTTTTCTTTTTCAAAAAATCTGTATTTGTTCCTTCTAATCAATTTCATTATCTCCAAAGTATTCCACCAAACACAATAGGTATTCCTATTCCAACTTTTTTTCAATCCTCTTCAAGCATGGCCTTCAGAACGCGCTGCCAATGTTTAGTGTAGCAAATCACCAAAAGTCACACGACGCTACGCCACCATGTGGAATATTATAGAGTTGTCCATTTTTCGTTTCCAAAGTAAAATTAAATAAAACACTCATAAAGAACTGATTTCGTTGAAACTTTTATTTTATTATAATGCTTGGTCTTTGCCATTATATGAAATACAATATCATTCAAATGGTCGCCTCTGGATTAGTTGCAGCAGTGGATCCTTTTAAGGGAGTTTTCAAAAAAATACAGTCCAATGACACATCCAGACCATAATGCGCACCAAACAGCTACTTTTCCGGATGCCATGGCTTTTCCTCAATCATTTCTGGTTTCTTCAAGACCCATAAGCGACAATTTTGTTTGTTGACGTTAACGTAACAACCAAGTGAGAAATGAGATTTATCGCTGAAGAAAATTCTGTTCGATCGAAAGCTCACGTTAGAATCACTACTTTTGTAATATGTTTTAACTATTTTTTACTGTTTTCCGGTTATTAAACGATTTGTATTCGTAAATGGAAAATCTTTCACTAAATAAAAACACTTCAAATGACAGATTAACAGTCTTGCCAGATCGACGGTTTTGAAATCACTAATAAATGGATAACCCATATTAATGGAATTTTTGGTGAAAAACTTATAGCCAATGCAATGTGAGATGGTGCATTATTGTGGTGTAAAAATTATAAGTTATCTTTCCACGAATCTACCTCCTTTTTGCTTATAACTTTAGGCAAATAACGCACGATTATTATTAAATAATATTCCTTGTTGATAGTTTGATCAGGCGGGAGAAATTCATAATGTCACTCGCTATACCACAATATTCGATAAAAATTGTCGGCATAACTGTGATTGTTGAGCGACTTTAAAACTATATTTTCGCATTTGCTTTATTTTTGGCACAATATTCATTCGAATAGCGTGTTGTTTACGGATCACAAACATAAATCCAAGTCTTATCTCCCGTTGTAATGCCTGCCTCGAAAAAATGTAGTGTTTTTCATACCAATCGAAATTCGGCGACTCTAAGGCCCAAACATTTCAAATGGAATTGACTGATCTGTTCGAAATGACAACATTAGAAGCAAGAACTTTAATTGTTAATCAATTAATTTTCAACAATCTCAAATCCCAGATTTATTGGATACGACTTTCATTGGTAGAGGTTGATGATCCACCGTCTTCAACTCGTTCTTGGCCTTCTTTGAAATGGTTATACCACTTGCAAACATTTCTTTCCAACAAAGTCCATTCATCGAAAGCTTTCTCCAGCACTCTGAACATTTCCGCAGCAAAAATTCGACTTCGTATACCAAATGTAATGCAATCCCTTTGCTCAATAGAATCACCGAAAGCACAAAACAAATAATTTGCAACGGATGTCTTTTGCGGCAATTACAATTTAAAAAGTAAATATTACTGAAACTCTATATAGTCGCATAACACAAATTGAAAACGGGGTAATAATCCGATTGAAAATGGGCCCTGGCGGTTTATATTGCGAGGAAGTCATTGTGTAGTTGTACACTCTAAACTTGGTTGTACCACAACACAGAATTTATATTGAAAATTCACTATACTATTCGTACATACTTTGCCACCGACCTTAGCAAGATAGTCAGAACACGAGATTATCGTGCTCATCATCGTAGGTTCGATCCTCTATACAACACCTATCATTTTGTTAAACGTCGGTCACATCGATGTGTCTCACCGTTACTTTGAGTAATTGAATAATCGACAAGCCTACTAAAAGCTTCTTAAATTGACCATCGTAATCGTTGTTAGGCTGTAGATCCTGTTGAATGAGTATAGAAACAGAATGCATGTAAACTCGCTAAATGTGGGAAGCTCTTCAATATACTATTCATTGGATGCGTGGGAATTTCTTTTGTCAGGCTCACCAGCATTTTAATATGTACTGTCCTGGCCTATGTTTTCTCTTATTTAATAATATTTTCAACACATGATCTAGTGGGAGTCAGGACGAACTATATTGAAAATATTTCGATCCATGTTTGGATTCACTTGCCATTATATCTTATAAATGAAATGCGATTAATATCTTATATACAAATTAACAAAAATTCTTTGGTAAATTTGCTTTTATTTATGCAATACAATTAAAATTTCGAATTCGATTGTGTCAATTCTCCATTTTCGTATCCTACCAACACATGACTTTCAGGTTAGAACTTTTTATCTTTCACAGGATTGATATTATAGTCAGCTATGACCGATTACAGTGTAGCACTGTAGCACAACTTTGTGGCCGATCACTTAATGTTATATTTCGTGAAATTTTGGGACAGTGATCGTCTATTTATCTACTCATGAAGTGAGGGTTGCGTTTGCAAGACTCTCTTCATGTCCTGGTTCATTTCCCGTTTACACTGTAAACAAAAACGACGATACTTCGACTGCTTATGAATGTAATGATCAGCGACCACGTCATGTTGAATAGACCAATACTGGAATATTTTGCTTAACCAACACTCTCATATAACAGTTACGTACACGCACAGCACTCTGCAGCAATATGGAATATACATATATATATATTTTTTTTAGATGTTGCATTTTGAATTGTGTTTTTTTTTCAAACACTTTTGTCTTTTTAGTTTTTCACTTTTTGCTTTCAATTCAAAACGATTTTACTATTTATGTAGCCTGTAGTTTAGTGTTTTATTTTAGATGGGCATAATTGTATATTCATTCACGAGCGTATTAAAATATTAAATTTATATTTTTCCATTGGTACAATTTCGATATCTTCAAATCATCGAACTATAAATAAACACGCCATCATTCGAAACACTGACAAAACAACAAAAACACACAACTAACTATCGGGCGTGTGGGGCAATATCGAATCGCTGAAATTGTGCCCGAACAGCTCCCCATTCGCCACGAAGACAGAAACTGAACTTACGCATGAAATCATTGAGTTTGGATTCACCCGAATCATCAGAGTTACATGGACAAATCAGACGTAGACAACAGCCGGTGCCCGGTTCATCGACGGGAGCCGCAGGCAGTCACTATCACGGAGGTTCGGGTGGTCATTTAGAGCACAGTACACCGCCATCCAATAATAGTCGTTTGCATTGTAAGTAGATTTTGAAATTTAGTCCTGAAACAACGCAATTCCACACTCACCACTTTCTACCACGATTCTATAAAACCACCACTCCTCCTTCCTGCATAATGAATGTTATGACCGCCTTCTCTTTTGGAGCACCACGGCCCCGTGTCGTCTATTTCCTAACTTCCACGGCGGCATCGACTCTGAAACACTCTGAACACATCACCAGTTCATGTTCCATTCCTGCAAAAAGTCATAGCGCGCTAAACTCGGACGTTGTTTTGGCCAAGTAGTCGCTACACTCCACTGTGCTTACGGATGGCAATTGCAATGCATGACGATTTTTTTCCGGAATTTTAAAGTTTGCGAGAAGTTTGCTATATGTTAATATAGTATTTTGATATTTGCTCCGCAACTACTATGAGTAAAATTTGAAAAAAAATAAAATTGGAAGTCAGAGGTCACAATTTTTGATATGTTCGTGGACAGTCCTCTATAAATACTTGCAAAACCTACTGTGTTTTTAACAAAAAATGGTAAATTGGCAAAAATGACAAATTTTGGGGGAAATAAATAGAAATTCAGCGCGAAGGAAATAAGGTATATCGATATTATGTGAATAGTTTCACGGCAGAACGATAGATCAAGGTAGGTTACCTGGGGGAAAATCACCAATATATATGTAATCTCCCCTGGTACTGAATCAAAAATATCAGATTATTGGGAAAGTAATTTCGTGTTTTTGCTTAAAATAAATTTCAAATTTTTTATTTAAATAATTAATCTTTATCTACAACGCCATCTTTTTCAACGACTTTTGTCATCGTTCCGGCAACTTTTTGATCCCAGATTGAGAGAATGACTAATTCTTTTTCAGCGTCTGTATTGAAGGATTTCCCATCGGAACAAATTTGAAGACTCCGAAATAAATGAAAATCCGCAGATACCAAATCTGGTCTATAATGTAGATGTGGCATCACTTTCCAGCCAAGCTTCAGCATTTTTCGACAAGTCGTTAGGCCTAAAGTTGTCCTGATGCAATATCATGCCTTTGCGATTGAGCAACTCATGCCCTTTTTCTTTTAGATTTTATGCTGATTTTATCCTTACTTCAAAACGCTTCAAAGTAAACAACTGCTTAAAATCCCACCAAACTCATTTGGTCGACCGCTCTTTGAGCGTGAAATTTCCAGAACGGAATTTCGTGAAACAATTTTGGCACGTGTATTCTGTTAAGGCGTCTTCTAAACCATTCACATCCAAAAAAAAAAAAAAGCGGTGTCTTTCCGTGGAACAAAATACAGCGAACATGTTTGTTTTATGACTCCACATTCACAAGTATACGGAGCACCGAAAATGTTGGAACATGTCACCAATTGAAGCTTGCAATGTCAGCTGAGTAACGGCATAACATACAATTTAATCGGCTGAGTCAAAGTGTTGCAAATGCAACAAAAGCACCACCTGTGCGAAACAAATCTCGAAATTGCCTTTCCAATACTTAAAATCATCGACTGTAATCTTCTACAAAACTAATTTGGTTCTTATTATCAAATTAGTCGATTGCCACAATTAAAAACTCTTAGTTCAAGACAATGGATACTTAAAATTCAAATAGGAACGCCTTTATGTTTGTCGCTGCTGGCTTAACTTTGGATGTTAAGTTAACTGACTTTCCGCTTAGCTTCCTCGCTTAGCTGGCATAACGTCGGCAACTTTAATCAATTCGCGAATGTTATCAATCGATGTGAATTAATTTGAAAAGGAAAAGAGGAATTCAACAAACGGCATGCGAAATAAAAAAGCAAACAGCTTCTTTTCCATTGACAAAAAAATATCAAAATTTGTTGTTATAAAAAAATTAACATGCTGTATTGTTAATTTTTTTATATGTATATGTATATATTATTATATGTATATTTTAACTAAAAACAAAACCTTCATTTTAATTAAAAAAATTCGTAATGAAAAATGCAATAAAGATTAAAGACGTGTCCATTTAGAAAACCCTGACATTTATTTCATGGAGGGACGGCAGTTTAATGAGAATCAGTTTGCTGGAAAATCTGGCGTATTCTGCATGTTAATCATAAGTAATGCTGCATACAAATTTACAATGAGGTGCCAAAAAATTGATGATAACAATCGCTTGAATCGCTTTCTGGGATCGATTCCCAGTGACAACCATTTTAGTATCCTTAGACGAATTTTGGGAAGAAATCAAAACAAAAACAGAATTTCTCATATGCCAGTTTTGCCAAACATTTAACCAATTACCTTGAAAATTCTCCGAAAAATGTGGATTTTGCAGATATTTATTTTGGAATACCTGCGATTCCAAACACGTAATCTTTGATCTATATGCACTATATATAACTAACTAGTCGTCCGATTTTTTTTTTTTTTCATGCTTAATACTTATAGAGCCCCTTTGTAATAGTGATAGAAACCGCAAAAGTTAAAATTCTGAAAATAAACTTCATTGCCATCCTACTGTACGTATTTTCACTTCACGTATTTTCGTATCTCCATTTCATATCACATATCCAGTACGCGAGCATTCGTCCAAACGAGAAGTCGTAGAAGTGATTACACCAGACATAATCAAAAGCCAATCAGTTCCGCCGCCACCAGCCGGTAGCAAATTGTATAATGTTCAGGCAACGGACTCAAACCGTCAAAGGAAATATCCAAGTTTTTGGCGGTTCAGTTATTTTAGGCTACTGTGGCCATTCACAATCGAACGCGTCGTCAAAACCTGGAAACACAAGAACATCCTTTGTCATCCATAGCTGTGCTATCCTTATTGTTTGTACGATTTCTTATCATTTGTAGCATGACGTTATAGTTTATTTAATTTCCGTTTAATTTAATTTGTTTTGTACCTACATTGCACACATGTACATACGCATATGTGTAGTGCCATCTCCTCATTTTAAGTCATTCGCTTTCGTTGACTATCCTTAGCACGCACCGAACAATCAAGTCGACTGCACATGCGTTCGTCAGTGCCTATCATGATTCCTACATGTAGGAAGCTCTCTGTGTATACTAATCGATGAACGTTTTATCTTTTGCACACAAACACGTTGTAGCGCCTTCGAGTCCTTCTCACCAAGGCCGCAAGCTACTCTATGCCAGCCGCGGCATGCGAGGTGGGAGTGTCGATCTGCCTGACGAAATGGATAAATCGCAGTCATCAGCCAGCACTTCACCGTGTCCATCCCCAGTAAGACATATTCAGGTATTCCCTTTGATTGTTCTCCCATAAAACGTAATTGGCGGCTGCCTTGAAGTCGACTGTAGTCATTCCTCCCGATTGTGTAGGTGAATATGGGAGAGGCTTTGGTCTAATTCACGTTTTCTTATCTCCCTTACAGAAATCTCATCGTTTGTTGCCCACAAACTTGTATGTAATTCTGTACAATTTTAAGGCCCGACATGCCGACGAGTTGGATCTGAAGGCCGGTTATAAGGTAAGTTTTGAAATTTTGCATTTTTGCAAAGTTATTTCTTTGCTAAGTCAACTTTTCAAGAGTGAGTTAGAAGTCTTCAGGAGTGCTTTAATCCCCTGGCTGTGTATCAAATATCATCGCAGTGGACCACAATGAGCTGCTTAATATAACAAAATGTTACAATTTAGCCCATGGATGGGGGAATTCTAATATATGGAAAAGTGTTTGTTCGTTTTTATATTCACCGCCATAAAGGGGTTGGTATACTCAATTCGTCACTCCATTTGTAACCACCAAAAAATGCTGTTTCTTCTGAAACCCATGAAAAATATAACCGTCCTTACAAGTAAATCGATTTAACTTAGTTTTTTTCGTTTGGAGATACTAAGCGTTTTTTTTTTAATCGCTATTGTGGAAATTTGTTGAAACTTTCGAAATATATGGGATTTTAAAATCGCTCGCATGCATCCTACGGATATAAACAATAATAAAAAAAAAACATTCAACGCTGTTTTGAAAAATTGCAACAACTCAAGAATTTCATCGAAAATACACGTCAAAATTATTAAAATAAAAAAGCGAATAAATTCAAATTAGTGTTAACGCCCAACCGAATTTTTTCGTCTGTCCATCTGTCCATCCATTAATTAGCTCATGTGGGGAATTACTTTTTCCCTAATTTATTTTCTTCTTGGTTTCAAATTAATAGAAATTTGTTTTGAATGATGATGAATGATGAGCAACTTTTACATTTTAAACAATAAAAAAAAAAACACACTTAGGAGTGGGTAAAGGCAAATATTTTTCAATCTAATCTAAAAATGCGTGTATCATTCTATACAATGTATAGAAAGCCTTTCACAATAACAGCTCCATTCATGCCAAACCATTCATCTGAAATAATACCTAATACCTGTATGCTATCAATGAAGTACCCGATCCATATTTCGGACAGATGGCTAAATACATACTACGAAAATATCTTAAAATTTAACCGCTTTGTAATAAACCATTAAATGTGCGCTTTCTCTTTCTCTTAGGTTACTGTCGTCGACACTTCAGATCCCGACTGGTGGAAAGGTAAGGTGTTGGGACGGGTTGGTTATTTTCCATCCAAATACTGTGTTCGTCTGAACGCCAACGAGAAACCATTTCAAGTGACCCATAACTTACAAGTTTCGGATGGAGAGCGTGGCGAAAATATGACATTGTTAAGAGATCAAATAGTTATACAAGTAAGTAGTGACAAACAAGGTCAAGATGATTGCTACTTGACCCACGTAAAATCACGGCTTTCCACAATCTATAGTAGCTAAACAGAAGGGTAATTTGTGCAATCTGTGAAAGTTGTGAAAACTTCACTTTTTTGGCCGCGACCTTACTAATTCGCTCTTTTCTTTTGTGCAGACCAGCGATGAAGTAAACGGCATGGTAATGGTTCGTTCCGCTGACAATCGTCAGGGCTATTGCCCGATTAAGTACCTGCAAGAGGTGTGACAGCCAGAAGATACGGCAAGCGACCGTGACAAGCCACCACACAAGTCATCTATGTCCTCGAAGCTCATCGACAAGACCAAGCGAAGAATACGCATCGTCGTCACCGACAGCAATGGCGGCACCCAAACGAGTTACAGGAATATGATGGGCAAAGATAAAGTCGAACCCAAGAACACTAACGTCGATTACAATGGAGACTATGACTGGACTAAGACACTGACATTTTGCTTGGATGGAAATGGTCGCAGTAAAAATGACAAAAATTGGGAAAACTGGGAGCGCATAAGGGAGCAGAAGCTGGAACGCATGAAGAACATATGCTTTGAAAGCTATCGCCAATCAAAGAAGGACAAGATGCATTTGGCCAAGCCTAGGCCGCGACAGTTGGATTCAACCTGGTATACGGATAATATATATTCAAATCGTTCAGAAGATTTGGATGATGAGTACGTACCGGAATGTCTGAAGTACGGAACATTTGGCAAAATGAAGAACATCCACGAAAACGATGAGTTGTTCTTGGAAGATGATTTGGTTGGGACGGTATATGAACGCGGGTCTGGCGTTGGCAGTGGAGGCATGAGGGAGAGAAGGGGCGAAGGCGAGGGATCTGTTGGATACGGCTTGCAGCGTTCCATCAGTTGTAAGGAATTTCATTACCCCAAGTCACAGACTAGCTCGTTCCCCAAGCATTCTTTAGAAGAGGGCTTGGGTGCTTCGCCGCCACCACCCGCTCCTTCGGCGCCCAGCCTACCTGTCGCCCCAATGACATCTATATTGAAAAACAAAGCCAATGTGCCAAAATCGTATTCATTCAGTGCTTCTACCAAAACTACGCCTTTCGATGTGATGGACTATGAAGTACCAGCACATGAGGGGAAATCGCGGCGTGAGAGGCAAGAGACGCTCCACAAATCTATGGGCTATCATTGTAGTAAAAGTTTAGACGAGGCGACCCTGCCAGCCGACGTGCACGTGTGTTGCGCTCGTGAGCATTGCACCAACGCTAAGTGCTTGCTGGATGATATATACTCGGATAATTTGGCCACAGTACCACGTAGGCCGTGGCGTAGGGTTGCCCCTTCGCCATCGTCACTATCTGGCTTTCATGGTGCTGGTGTCAGCGGCGGTAGCAACAGGCACTTGTACGACCTAGACTGGTGGGAAGATCGAAACAATCATCGTGTGGCAACGGCTTCACGCTACTCGCTGCTCTCGGCCGGAGGCTCGCAACGCGAGCAGCTTTTGCCGCCGCCACTCACGGTGATTTGCTGCTGCGCCGCTGACGACTATTGCTGCCACCGCCAACAACAGTACCTTATGGCCAGAAATACCCAGCAGCAATTAGCACTTGCTCCCCGCTCTCGATACCACTGCCCCAGCCATCACCCAGCTGCCGAAGAAGAGGAACATATGCATTGTCGGGCCACAACCTACGACACCGACTTGGACCATTTCATACGCGACGAGAGAGAGAGGCTGCTCATGCAAGACAAATTCTTGGACGAAGACGAAAGGTATCTGTCTTCGGGAGCAGTCCCAATTCAACGCAACCTTAACGCCTACAGACGGCCTACCAGAAGTAAATCGCTCCTTGAAGTCCAACCACCCAATCGTTATGATGATGATTCCTGTTCCGACACCACGGAGATGGATCTCCAAGACTTCAACATTGATCTCGAGAAATACTGGGAGGAATTGGAAAAACCCCCCAGCCCAATAGATTTGGATATGCAACGTCGCAACATGCACTGCAACCTTAAGGTGAAAAACGTCAATGTCGGATGTTACAACAATGGGCAGCCCATAGAGCTACACGACCGAGAACAAGAGAGGATGATGATTAAGAAATGCCTCCTCGAGGGGATGCCCTCACCACCCCAAGTAGAGCACTCCTCGACAACCACTGCTCTGCCTCCGGACGCCAACAATGCCCCGAACGCATTTCATTTTTTTGAGCACACAGGCTCGCCCCTCCACCGCGCCTTTAATTATAATCACAAGGTGTATCCATCCGTCGAGACCCTACCTACCTACCAGTATAACAATTTTTACCCCGAACACATCCAGACACAGCAGCCTACAAGCAGCGGCCACCATCCCTCGGTCAGTGGCCACTCGGCCCTAAATCTGATCAACAACATATTCTCCATATACAAGCCAAATAAGTACGCCGCCCAGAACTCCCACTACAACAACGAAGCGAAACCCGAGCCTTCGAAGAAAATGAATGTCCCCAGCACAAGGCGTCCGCTTGGTGCACCCCATTCCCAGTACATGCACTCAATGAAACGGCCTCTCATCGTGAGCACTGAGCAGCCCCATTTCAAGATCATACCCGAAAAGACGGGCCTGAAAATTTCGCCATTCTACAACTACAACGACGAGCTGCCGGACAAACCACAGACGCGACTGAAGCTTACGAGCACAGCCCGACCGCTGATGCTTCCGCACTGATGGTGCTGGACATTTCCGTGGTATGGGGGCTGCTAGTGTTTACTCAAACACCTGCTGCAACATCTGATTCAACGACTCCTCTATCATCAGCAACTCCAGCGGTCAAGTTCGTTTCTATTCATGACGTCATAACTTCACTTCAATCATCAAAATGACCCCAACAACTCACCAACTTGCACATGCCGATCTTTGACGCAGACGTTTCCACTCCTTTTGTAGGAAACTCCCCATAGTCCAAAATGCATGGCATTGTCTCCTTTACTGTAAAGGTGGTAATTGCCTCAAAGCTCAGCCCGTTGTCCAAGCAAATGAATTCGAATGGCGCCCGTGAGACCCGTGCAGAGACGTTGAACTTTACATCCGCACATACCATTGGAAATTGTTCAAATAAATTGATCTTTAAAGCAGACCACTGAACTGAATCTTTACATGTCCATGCTGAACCACGTCATCCAAGCCCAAGCCGCAGCTATGCATTTCATTCTTCCAAGTACCAACGGCGACTTCTGCCGGATGCAGCCAACGATGGACTGGATCCCTTGCTCAACACCAGTAGTACCCACAAACGACCCCATGGCGTTTGAGGCGCCAACTCTGCAGTGGCAAGAAATATGAAAACGCTCAAATTTTCAACGGTTTTTACAGCCAAAAAAAAAAACACAAAACGAATAACAAAAGAAATTAAATGCAAAAAATAGGCTAAACAATCAACTGAATAGGATTAAAACACACTTACACACTCAAGCGATCAATCTCATTTTGACCATATTAGTTTGGACAGGAATAACAAAGTATCACGCAAAGCCGAACAACTTTTTTCGAGAGAGATTTTTCACAAACTTTTCTATTTTTATACCACCACCAACAAATCTGAACTAGCGAAATTAAACAAGCCCAAACTACGCTCCACGCGGACGACGAACACACACACTCCCACCCCTGTATACAAAGTCTCTCAAACGTAAACATACAACGTAAACACACACACACACTCCCATGCATGTATGTATCGATTATCGATTGTTTGTTTCACTCTCAAAGTTGGCAATGTTTGTATAGGTATTTGTTGCCGCAGTCCTCTGAGGGAGAGTCTTAAATAATTTATTCTTTTCTACCTTAAAAAGTATTTGAACTCTCCACATAAGAGAGTTCAATGAAGTAATGCATTCATATGATGGTAATCATGGATGAAATACAGATAAAAGTTACGATCAACCTAATTGGAGAAAATATTTTAGAGACTATTTCGTACATGATACAATTAATATTGAAGATGATTAGAGGTTAGAGGATGGTTAGATGGTCCTTGAGGTTAGATCTCAGTAAGGAATGGCGATAGCCCAAATTTGGACATGGCGACTTTAATGACAATACAACTTTTTAGAAGTTAGTGAACATTTTTGAGAAACGTTGGCAGTAAAGATAAATTAAAATGCCTAAAAGTTTCAAGCCTAACTTCAATCTCAATATACGATACAATACATATCATGCGTTTTAAAAATTAAAAAAAAATATATAACTTTTCGGGCCACGATTTTAATGTATTTTAATACACATATTCACCATATTAAATAAAAAGTATCTGCATAAGTTTTTATCCTTATGGAATGGGAAGTGATAAAGCTACAAACAAGGATTATACGGCGGATATATATTTCCAGAATTTGGATATATTGATCAAGTTTACTCACATGGATTCTGCAAAGTTCCCCATTTTTTAATTATATTTCTTTCTCATATTCTAATAGATAATTTCTTCATGCATAAAATCCATAGGCGTAGCCAGTAAGAGTTTTGAGGGGCTACAAATTTTCTCAAATTTTAGCTATTTAAGAGCACCGAACAGCCATTTATGAATAGCTGAATAATGAATTATTCAACTACAAATAAAAAAAGTTTTACCTATCGCAATTTCAAACCTTCCCTCTGCCAAGGAACCAAAAACGATATCTGTATTCAATTCCGATGTGAAGCTGTAAAAATTAACAGCTTAATTTCGAGTCTTTGAATCAAGGTGTCTGTTCCCTATGTTGCGACAAATAAACTGAATGAATGTGAGTTTACGATTAGGTTTCAGGTGTAGATACGAGTACATATTATCTATTCCACGAGACCTTCCAATACTGAAATTGAAACAACTAATGTTCTAATAATAATATATTTGCAAAATTGTTAATTCTTGAAATTCTACTACTATTTCATTCTCAAGTTTACAATTATATTATCGCACATCTTGCGACGTAAAAAATTCCGACTTCAGTGTTGGAAACAAACAGAAAAGAGTTGGGTGTTGCCATTTAAAAAATGTTCCTTGTGAAAAAACATACTATTGTTTGGTGGAAACATTTGACTTGAACTTTCATCGTGAAAAATAAAAAACGAATCAAATCACAGATTGGAAATTTGTTTCAAAAATTGATCCAAATTAAAATTCGGATGTTCTTTCAAATAAAATGGCAAAAGCTAAATTGAAATGAAACTGAACCTTCACGAAGATCCTTGGTTATAAGTTTTCTGAACTTCAAATGCAAATTGTGGTAGTAAAGAATATGCATCGAATTATGTATGGGTCGGGCTAACTTGCTACTTCTCATGATTGCCATTGTATACTTTCAATTCAATTTGACACATTCAGAATCAACAGCTTAATACAAATTCACTAGCCGTCAAAGATTTATAAAATTAAAAAAAAATCATTTCATGAACGTTACCTTTACAACATAGACATTAGAGAAAATATGGAACCATAGATGTAGAAGTTGTTTCAAATTTTATAAAAATTATGTCAAAACTAGCGCAAAGATCGTCTCGAAATTGAATTCAGAATTCAGAAACAAGAATCTAGCGGGATTTCAAATCTCTAGCTAATAATTACGAATCATTTTTAGGAAAACTAAGATTTTTCATAGTTATTTTGGAAAACTGCTCTATACGAATTTCTTCGGAATACTCACAATACTCAGTGTTTCATTTTGGTTGTGATAATAGAAGAGAATTTTACCCAATACTATTCCTACTGAAATTAATTAAAACAAATTAACTATTGGTAAATTTTGCATGAGGACACATGTAATTTATTTTTGAGCCAAATTTACATATTATAGTATATTCAGTCCAGCAATTTATTGCTATCATTAACAATTAAATTTATTTCTAAATAAACAATTTTTGCAAACATTTCATATGCCACTGGAAAGCGCCGTAGGTTGCAAAAAAAAACATTAATATGAATTTTTTATGTTTTTGCGGATTAGGCCACTATTGTTCTTATAGCCTCAAGTAACATCATTTGTCACCAATATTGCTTGCGTGACTTTTGGTATCCTATATAGGGTACTGGTATAGGATACCGAAAAAACGCATCGGCGATTAGCAAAATTAACTTGGCTGCATTGTCTTGGCGCAACTCTATATTGCCAATTGAGAAGTAAAGCTATAAATACATGTTATTTTCCGTCAAAACGTGCGTTGAGATCATAAGTGTTTTATTTTATTATATTTTAAGTAAATTCAAAGTAGCTCATTCCTATGGACCAATATTATTTTAAATAAGAACATTTTGCTGTTACAATCAATGCTATTACAGAACTTCATGAAAAATAAAACAATCCTACAAACCACATTTGCAAGGACATATTACAAAATATTTTACTCCCATATTTTGGCGATATTTCGAGTATTTAGGCTAGGATATTCGACATTGCATTTGGCGCTCAAGCTACAAAAAACCTGCCAGCAGAGATTGTACCTCGCGCATGTTGAGTTTTCGTAAACATTTGTTAGCATTTGAGCACAACAGTTGGTTTAGATTTGAAATTGTTCATCTGAAGATAATTCTCTTCCCGTTGAGGCTGCAGTTCCAATTGCTGCTGATGATTTATCTGCATAACAAAAAAAAAAAAAATTGGAAATGTTGCCGAAAACATATTTCTTGAAACTTTAAAAATAAGTTTTCAACATTTCCAAACATTATTAAATCATAAATATTAACATTCACTTTTAACTCCGAAAATATAACACAGTTTTTTGTCTATGTTTTGAATGTAAACATTGGACCAAAATAAATATTCTATTACCCGATTGACTGCTCCGGACAACGTATTTACGATATTTGACGTTCTCCTTTTTCTTTTACTACTTTGTTTACTTTTGCGTAGGAGAACTTGGTCGCATTGTTATTTTCCATACTTTTCTACTACTTTTTTATACAACTTATCCCCGTTAGTGCATATTGGATAGCATTTGTACGGCGAAACGGATAACAAAAAAATGCAACCATTATAAGTTTATGTTTGAACTTACAAATGGAATTCAAAAACATTTCTTGTTCTATCTACTTTCATCAAATGGAAATGCGTCGATTTCTGATATAAAGCATTTCTAAAAAGGCACACAAATACAATGAAATAATAATTAGCCATTTCTGCGCTATGCATGCATTTGTTGCTTCTGCGCATGGCAGTGATTCGTTGGGATACATTAAGGGAATAAAATGTTTTCATTTCATTGGAGTTTTGGAATATCCTTCGTGAACGAATAGAATGGAGTGGATCCAGAACATATGTCCATTACCTTAACATAAAAATCTTATTTCCAAATACGTATTCTGTTTAAATCTCAAAAAATTATGTTCAGAAACCAGGAAGTCGTAATGAATTTCCACAATTTATTAAAAGGAAAACAGCTGAATTAGTCCGTTGCCGTCGATGCTAAAAACTATGAATTAAGGCCTTTCTATATATTAAAGAAGCGATGTCTAACGTTGGGCACAAAGAAAATAACCAATAGCCGAACAGAACTGCTCTACTTTAAGTTCAATAGACCAAGTAATAAATTAAATGTAATCATAAATTAAATGTGAAATACGTGACTTCCATGTTGCACAGAACATTTTTACATATTTAACAGTCTCTCAGCAGCAATATGTACAAGATAAAGTTGCCATTACAAACCTTCTACAACAATTTTGAAAAATTTGCAAGCTCATTAAACTTCTATGTATGGAATTTTGGACATTTTGCCATTCCTATGGATAGAACTACTTCCGCATTGCCGTGAAGTTAGTTTTTCCGGCAATTTGTTTCGATATACAACTACAACTACAAAACAAAACAAACAATACGAATAAGCATACATACACGTACAAACATGACAATGTAGCACTATTGTTGATCAATTACGTTGTAAGCACAGTTAAATATTTAGAATTTAGGTTAGCAGACGACATTCACAGAAGCCTAATTAGAACGAGTAGTACGCCAACTGAGCGTAACACATACGCGACGGCTACCCAAGATGAGTTGCATGTGATTGCTATTGCTTCCGCATCTATCGACGGTATTTTTGCTGCTTTCGACAAACACCGCTTGAAATGCCTACAAAGACATCCCGATGGAACGTTGACGTGAAAAAGTCCACTCTAAAATTAAAAAAAAAAAGGTCTACCCCGATGTGCCCGGGAGCGCTGCGGGTACTCAAGTGATTTACAAGTCTAGTAAAAGTCTCTCAAGATGATATTTGAAATCGTCGGTAAACAGCACATCCTATTCAATGATCTTTAAGGATAGAAATGCTTCTCATTGATAGTCAGAAGCTCTGTCATATTTCATTTATGGGATGCAACAAACTCTTTCAGTGGCATGTAAATTCGTCTATCTGTACGTGAAATCTGAAATTCCGATACGCCTACATCCTTTACGGCTACGCCTTTATCACATCTAGGAATAAACATAAGAGACTCTTATCTGCTTAGCCATCGTATGAACTGGAATTTTTTTTTCTTGCGGAATGATCTATTTCTTTTGGCTATATATCATCGAAAAATTAAACAGGGACTAAATAATGACATAATAAAAAAAAATAATCTGTTCCTAATTTTAAAGGATATTTCTCGTTCTTATTTTCCGAATTAAAAAAAAACGACCTCATTGAAGAAAATATTCTGCAAATGTATTGCGAGACGTATTTTACTTGAAGTTGTTGAACCCTCCTATGTCATTTACCAAAATAATTTACGAAAAGTGCATTAAAATTGGCATTTCCTTATATAAAACGTTATACACATTTGTTGCAGATATCTACAGATCCAAAGATCATTTTCGTGCATTTCTAAATTGCAAATGTAAATTACAGGATCAGAATATTCTACAAATATGTAGTGAAATATCTTCCACAAGTGATTGTAGCAAACGTAATTTCATTGCTTTTAAACAGCTCGTGGAAGAGATCTAAACAATATAAAATATAAGATTAGGTTAGATCATAGAATGAGTAACATCTGTAAACACTTCAAACGACCTTGTTTTAAAAGGACGAAAAACACAGGTAAAGAAAGCATGAACGATTCTCGTCTTCGCCAACTTCCAGTAGAATATCTTCTACAGCATATTTACAGAATATTATGACACAGTTGGCACCCATTTTAGTGCAGTTGTCTTTTGAAGCACACACAATCTTAAAGGGCAAATGGAAATTTTGCACAGAGATTGCTGTCTTCTAGCTAGTAAAATCCATTGCGAAATTAATGCGTAGAATATTTTGAACAGCCACCTGTACATTTAAGTGCACTTTTCGGCAATTTGTAAAAGAAAATCGGGAAGTAATTCAAGTAATTGTTTTATTTTGCTCAATTTTAAGTAAGATTATCAGAGTATTTGCGCTTGTAAACGGTGGCGCATAAGTAACGTTAGCGGCGACTACATTGAATGCGTTCTTGTGCATCATTTCGTTTTAACTCATGAACCAATTGCATCTTGTATGGGAAGAGATGTAACATACTCGTATGTAAAATTCTTTGCAAAGACCGCCTAGACATCTCTAACTGCTGAGAACGTCGCCTGGTGAAAGTTTCGGGGTTTTCCTCAATACTTGCTTGCACTCGAGCAATGGTCACTTCATTTCGAACTGCACGAGATCTTCCAACACGCAGAAGATCACAGACAGCCCCTTGTTGCCCAAAACGCTGAACCAATCGGTAAATTGTTGGAGCGCTAGGAGCATTTCGAACATGAACGAAATTTCGATATGAGCTGAATAATCGAATGCTGACATTCAAAGTAAAATTGAACAACTTTGGTTCTTTGTTCTGTGCTGAGCCTTTTCATCATAAATTTCCCCAAATATTATTAATTCATTCTGTAAAGAGACCTTAAAAAGGACTTAAACAAAAAATATATTCACTGATCAAATCTTAGCGTTACGTATGCGCCACCCTATAGAAAAAAAATGTAGCTACACAGTGGTTTGCCATTTGCCTCACCTAGAGCTGTCGTTTGGGGAAGGGATCGTAGGCCTCCAAAATTCGTTTTGTACTCTGTTATTTACCTTCAAATAGTCAGTGATTCCTAAAGTGATTTGTAAAAACTGGTAGAATTTTTCCGACAAGGAATTCGAAAGTGATCTTAAGCAGTATCAAATCGAAGGCAGCAAAGGTATACAAGACATTGGTCACTAAAGTAAATACTAACTATAGATTCTACTAAAGATCCAGATCTCCCGGAACGAAATTTTGACAATTTAAAAAAGAAGCTATAAAGCAAAGTTGCGGATAGAGTTAGCATTTATAGAGTAATGACAATTACTCGTTAATGAATATCTTAATCATACAACCAGAGGAGTTTTTAGTAAGCAATAGTATTCAAATACAATAACATTGAATTGAAATAACTACTGATCCATAATAGTTACAGAGATATTTGTATTGTAGCGATTCTTCAAACTAACGAATTTTTTTCTTTGCGCAATCGGATGATCCATTAACGCAGAATTAACTCATATTTCAGTTTTAGCGATTTTTGGCAAATTTTTGATGCTAGATTGAAATCATCACTTAGTATAAGTCTACAATGAGGGCCAAAAATTATTTTCATGGTTGGACACTCCCTTTCGGAATTGCATTCATATTTATATCTTTGAGATTCTTTTGGCAATTTTTTGCAAAGTTTTTGGCACTATGTGAGTGTTTACATGTGATCCATTAACACACAGTTAAGCCATATTTTATTTTTAGTGATTTTTGATAAATTGTTGATGTTAGATTGAAATCATCACTTGATATAAGACTCCAATGGGGTCCAAAAATTATTTTCTTGGTTGGACGCTCCCTTTTCGAATTGCATTCATATTTACATTTTTTAGATTCTCTAATTTTGGCGATTTTTGCAAACTTTTTGGCACAATGCGAGTGTTTGCAATATGTCCATACTCTTTAAGATCTAACAATAATGGGCGTCACAATTGGACGCTTTCTGTTCGAGATATGGCCGTGTTTCTGATTTCTTTTTTAATTTTTGCTGCGAAAATGAGCAAGTGCTGATGGGTTACAAAAGCTTCAGTAAAAAATAACGACGTTGTTGTATGCAAGCGTGTTGGTCTATCCATTGTACATACTTAAAATTTTTTTGGCTTTTCACATATTTATGAATTTTTATTGCTCTTGAGTAGCTCAAAAGTGGCGTCCTTGAGTCGCTGATAAGATCCATTACTCCCTCATCAAGATAGTGAGTAGGCAGCTCCTTTCATTCTTCACATTTGCGGCAAAAGAGAATGTTGACATTGCTCACTAGTTAGCTGCTGTTACTCACGACTCATGAGCGGCGAGTAGCGGCTCATTTCTCACATCTATGACTCATGCGTAGGTGCATTTACGCATTACTCATGAGCCGTGAATAACTCATAAGCAACTAACTGTGAACATGTGATGCTCATCAGTGAGCAAATGCAAATTCGGTTTCCAAGCCATTCGAACCATTTTAATTTCAACCTGAGAATTTCATTAAAGCACATTTTAAAATCTACAGTATTTTACAGAGTTTATAATACTTTTAAGCATAATCTTTGTGGCAAAAGATTGATTCAAAATGTGAAAGTTTAATATGCATATGCTATTCCAATATAACAATTGTTTGCAAAAGCTCCAAAAGGATACAAGAACACAATGTATGATATGTTTTTTGATAATAGAATAAGGGTTAAAACCGCTATAGCAGACTTAATTATAATGCGTTTTTCCCCCTCTAAATAGACGTTCTGTCTAATATTGAAGTCCAAATGGGTAGAAGTATATTTTTAGGGCAAAATTGTGCCCAATTGGTCTGCGTTGAATTTCTATTTCGGCAATTGAGTTTTGTCTCTATGACAAATCTTTCGTTGTATACTACTCAATCAACTACACTGCACTTACCACATCTTGCCGCATTATGTGATGTTTACCATAAACTTTAAAATTATCATTTACTTTCAATTTTGAAAATTGAGAACTACGTTCTTTTACTAAGTATTTAAAACGGGGCAAATGTTAATCTTATTTGTCTACAGTAAAACTACAATATACAATCTATTTGAAGGTGGAAATCATTCGACGTCTTTCCACCTTTGGGTTTCCAACAGTTTCCGTCACAAATACTAAGCACAGTGCACCAACGAAATCCAACCGTCGCTATAGAAGCAATAGCAATATCGCCGCATGCCACCCTACTTGAGAGCTATCAACTCAATGCCACAAATCCTTATATTCGCATGTAAAAATCGATGCTTTTTATGAACAAATTATAGTGTGCATAAAGATTTTTGAAGACAACTTATGTATAAAATACACGGGCCTTATTTTCAAAAAAAAAAAAAAAAAAAACAAAAAACAAAACCAAAAAAAAAAAACTAAAAAAATAAGAATTTATTTACTAAGATGACAAAATTGTTCTATGCGAAGACGTGAATGGGAAGAATGAACGCTTTTGCATATTCCCGTTTTGTGTCAACAATCTTAGGAATCTGCAGTAAATTCGCTCGAATGAAACGGAACCGAATGGAAAGCACCATAGTTGTATGCAATGTGGTAGAAATATTTTTAAGCAAACAATTTAGCTGAATGGAATTACAAGTAAACGAAACTTTTAATGAATAACTTAATTTTACAATGAACATAACGAGAATTAGCTTTTGTGACATATCCCTTAATCCCTTTTAAATGCCTTTTTAGTAAAACAGAACAAACAACCAAATATTTGCAAGCTGAAATTGAATAACGATCTAGACTATATATGGATAAGCTTAGAATATAATCACCCCTTTACACACCCTCCCCCCCTCACACACACACACACCTCCATGTTCTCTCACCAACACACACGCATCTAAACATAGCATGTGGCTAAGTGAAATATATCATTAGGATGAACATTCGAATGTAAGTTACATATAAATCTCATATCGTTTTAATTTCTCTTCCCTAAAATGAGAAGAAGATAGCACTAATAATAATATACATACACTAAACATACATACACATATACACCCACTCGCGCCTATTACCTACATCTGATGAGAATGTATATATCTGTTTGCCAAACAGTGGCAACAAGAATGCAATGGAACGTATACATCTTATGAACTTAAATTAGAAACGAAACAAAGCATCAACTCCTCCAAAACGGAGCAGGATTCTGTTATTTTGGACGTCATCGCCAGCAAAGCGTCACATTAGCTATGCAGACATCTACAGCATATGTTAGCACATATTACAGGTCGTCCAGATATGTCCCACTCAACAGCAATTGGACACGACTCACCTGAAGATATTAGACGGCGGCAACTCCTTCTTCTGACGCAAACTGATGCTAGTAATCCGGTGTACAATTTTAATACCATTCATTGGGACAATCCATTTATTACTTATACGTAGACTACCACCACTGGCACTCTCGAGACATCCCCGTAATATACCTATACAACAGAACCACTTTCAAAGCGGACAGCCCCAGAAAACTACGAAAGCGGTTAACAAAATACAGCTGAAATGATCAATGGGGGTAGCGCCCAAGCAAAAAATTTCACGTATAGATCCCCCAAATATGAATGTATAAGAAATAAGAAAAACAAATACAAACATGAAACAAATAAATGAATGTACTTAACAAACAAACATACCGTTTATTCATTACGTACAGCAAAGATTCGTAAGGACGAAAATACAGTAAGTCTTGCCTCGAGGTTCAGCTAGGTATAACTTCGAAATTTATGAAAACCACCAACATTGATTGACTGTCAATCAGGTCTCCTAAACAAATCAAGACTGTCACCAAATTAACGTAGAAATGTTATTATTTTCTCAAAGCAGAGACACACACAAAGGAAGTGTGTCAGTTCCTATTAATTAAGCAAGAAGCAGAAAATGTATTTTATATTAGATTTTATTTATTTATCATTATTATTATTATTTATATATTATTATTTATATACTCGTATATTACATAGATATTTATTTTTATGCCGCAGATTTTAAAATTATTAGTTAGGGCCATTCTCTATTAAGGTAACAATGCATATCTTTGCCCTACATAATTCAACATTTGACTTGTAAAATTATGAGATAAAAATCAATTTGTGTTTGTTGCCAGAAGGCTCTATATGTGACGCTTACATCTATGAAGAGAGAAAAGGATCGACGCCTGCAAATGCAGTGCCCCCTTTACAAGTTTGCGTCCTTAATGGTATGCCGTTTCCAGGCGGTTTCTGTGAAACGTGTATTGATGATACATCGATCTCAGCTACAGAGCAGTAATAGTATAATCGAAGAAAACCACGTTTCTAATAGTATTTGAAAATAAATGCACGAAAAACTTCGGTTATGTCCTGTAGTTCGGGAGATACGCGATTTAGACTGTTAATAAATATAAATCATATTACATACTATATAATTTTTTTACGTTTTTTCATCCGACTTTTTGCAGTTTTTTTGCCAACTATAAACCAAATAGAACTCCGAATTATTCCGGAGTATGTGTTTTTGAAAGGCAATAAATTTTCACGATTGAACAAAAATTTCCTGATTGATTTACAGACGTCCCCAAAAGAATGCAAAGCAGATTCGAAAAAAAAATGAAGGAAATAATTTAAACAGGACCTTTTGTATGATATAAACATATTCTACAAATGAGATGTAGAAACAACATAATGTTATTCTATTGAATTTATGGCAGCTAATTTAAAGCCTTTTGGTCAATATTAAGCAAATTACAAAATGCATAAAATAAATACTACTGCAATTAAAAAACAAGAATATAACATCAAATTTGCTAGTAACTATAAACTTATAACGCTCAAATTAAATTGCACTAAAAATAGGCGAAATGGAGGAAAATAAAAATAATGAGAACAAATTAGATATTGAATGCAAAAGATTTTTTTTTATTAAGTTAACAATTTTACTGTTCCAAACTGTTAAGCAAATCACAATATGCATGAATTAAAATAAATACTTCCCCAAATTTACATTTATTCCAGAAAAAATGGTGTTAATTGAATAAAAATCCAGTGTTTCTCTTATTTAAAAGCATCGCATTTTCAAATACTGACACGCAATTTTTGCCGCAAAAAAACGCAATAACGGAAGTTGTTTTAAATGTCCTATACAATATGTTATTGCCGTTTTGGGGTTTAACCATTTATCGTCCAAATGTTTTTCCTTATTTTTTGTTTTTTTTTTTTTTTTTATTTTTTTTTGTTTTTTTTTTTTTTTTTTTTTTTTTTGTTTTTTGGTAGTTCCACATTCCACATAATTTTCTCAACTGGTGAGAAAGGATGCAGTCCTCGATGTACACTATCAAAATTTCTTTGTCTCTTGATGTTGTTGTGCAGAGTCTTTGTATTTACAGAATATTGTCTTCATATTTTAAATTGAACTTTGACTTCATCTTAACGTATTTGCTTCAAATCTTATTCCTAAATTTATATTTACTCCAATATAGGGATTGTATATTTTCCACCTCGAATGTGCATACGATTGTGGTATGTACGTACGTGTGGTTTGGTCTTAACTTCTTCCGAATCGGTTTGATCATCTACCAGCACTGGTCGTGCATACTCGTATGTATCAATTATTATAATAAGTTTCCGGAATATTTGGTATGGATTTGGTTGGTTTGGGGATTTGCTGGCATGGAGGTGTTGCCAGCAAAAATTCCAATCAGGTCGCGACTGGAAACTTTCGCAGCTGGCACTTTTGAATATAAAATACCGCCACCTGGTGCTGAAGTGTGTTTTTGCACATTACAAACACTTTCACTTGGAAAACATTTTTGTTATATATACATATATTTTCTATACATACATATATATTTTTGCACGCATGTATATATCAAGGGCTTATATTCAAAAAGGGCTATCATCTCATATACGGCATTATTTTTGGGCCATAAAATTTCTCCAGACCCATTTTTTCTCATTAGCTTTATTTGGCTATATAACGAACCTTATTTTACGAATACATAACAGAATATCTTTTTTTGGAGTACAAGAAAAATGTTTGACTAGGAGATATTTGTAAAACGATCTGTATCTATACTGGACTCGATGTTTTTAAATGGAGTCAAGTTTGAGAAGTTCGAAAAGTGGATAAGAGGACCAAAGCCTACATGGGCGGTCCCAAAACTGGCCGACCTAACAAAGGAGACACAAAAAAGTTGGGAAACATTATTTTTTTTCCAGCATAATCTCCTTTCAGCTCGATACACTTTTTCCAGCGATATCCAATAGCTTCTATACCTGTTTATAGTAAAAACTGTCAAACTCCTTAAAATAGCAATCAACCGCAGTTTCCACCTCTTCATTGTTGGCAAATCTTTTACCACAGAGCCAGTTTTTTAGGTTTGGAAATAGAAAATATTCCGTGGAGCTGAATCATTAAATTTGGCCATCACAATAGGGGATGTGTGAACTGGATTATTGTCTTGATGAAACAAGTCTTTCTTTTTCGCGATGTGCGGCCTTTTTTCCATGGTTATAAATCGATGCAAAAATTCGACTTTATTGCGGTGAAACATCTTCACGACTCTGTTTTTGGTCTACGGAAATCTTCAGTCAATATGTCAGCGGACGATCGTCCAATACAATTTTATGGATTGTCTTAACCGTGTCTGACGTGGATACTTTAATTGGTCGACCACCATGGTGGTTATTGCTACCCAATAATTTGCAGTGTAAACGCAGAAGCAGACTCCCCCAGTAGAGTCTAGCTCGACTTTAATATTGGTTAGACTGAGACCTTATAAATGGAAATATTGAATAACATAACGGTGACCATTTTTTCCATGTTTACAAATTCACTGAGATCGTTTACTTTTGATGGCTCAAATAAAAATATGAAACACATTGGCGTCTTGAAACTTAAAACATGTTTTATAAGGTTGCCATTTTACACCAAAATAATTTTTTTTAAACTACTGGCACCATCTATGCTTCAGGTCGGCTAGTTTTGGGACCGCCTTCGTAAATTGCTCATCATCATGAACTTCGGTACATGCTGATTGCGGACAATTGAGAGCTTGTCACAAACGCCCTATTTTCCCAAACAACATATCAAATTTGGCTAATTTTCGGGTAAAAATTCGTATTTTCAAGAATCTTCCAATAACCACATGCGGAATTATCAAAATTTTTCAAGTAAAAAAATTCATATTTTGTTAATATTTTCCGACCAACTGTCCTCGTTTAGTGCGCCCTATTACAAAAATATATAAACTGTGATGATTCTTTCAGTATTTTTTGAGGAAATACTTAAAAATTATAAATTTTGCAGCTGTGCGTTGCCTTAGGATGGGCAATAAATAAATGGTGGTCCGTAAATAAATGGCCGTATCAGAAATAAAAATGATTGTTTTTAGTGTTTTTTTAATAACCTCCCCTCTTTCAGTTCAAGTAGTTAAAATAGATTCAACGTGAGTTACACCTCGTTCTGAACTCTGTACCGGAACGAGGCTATTTGGTAAACTTAGAGTATAGGAAGAAACATTGGTATAAGAGTATTGAGTCCGAGAGAAATACTTTGAAGGCGATGAAATATGTTTAGACAAATAAATCAAGATTTTTTGAAAAAAGTTAAAGAAAAACTGATCTTACTTTTTGAAACAGTAAAATAAAAAATCAAAGTTGATTTCAGCAGATAAGTCCTTCATCCATCCGTCTGTTAAAAGTCGAAACAATTTTGTGCAGCAATACCTTATTAATCAGAATCTTGTGAAGTTTGAAATTATGCAAATTTAAAATAATTGTTGCCTTATTCATCAAATTTCTCCGAATCAAGGCATAGAAAAACAAGAGGCGAATTGAAGGCCGCATTAATATGAAATGAATTCAATAACAGCCTTAAGTATTTGTCAATTTTTGCAAATCGTAGTTAAATTTAAATTTGCTTAAATATGTCAGATTTATCTGAAAAGGTGAACGCTGACTTAGACTTAGACAAAAGTAAGTAATTTCGTGTTTTCGTATCGAAAATCTAATCGAAATTTAGTAATTTCCCATACATTTTGACGTTTGCAAAGTCATTTATTTTAATTCCCTAGCTTTTTCACAACCATAGTCATAGGAGATGTAAAATGTCGGCGATTTTAAGTAGTTAATCGCTTCTTCTTTCTTTCCTTTTTAAGAAACCCGAAAGGTTATGCAATTTAGTTTTGTGTGAGTTTTCATAATAATCAGATGTTATTTTATGGGAAAAAGTTCGAAATTACTTAAAATCGCTGGCAGTCCATTTGGTCCTTAGAAAATTGTTATAAGTTCTGCTAAACAGAATAACAATTATTAACAAAAATGTATCAAATATTTACACGTTTATGTTTTTAATAAACATCACAGGTATTTAAAGAGAGTTTTAGATGTTCTAACCATTTCGTTTTCCTGTTATTTGTATCCTTTTTCAGCGTCTTTTGTATGTTGTCTTCATTTGCAATTATAGGGTTTCCAACTGAATTACACAACTGTTATTAGAATATTATTGTAAACAAACAATCATCAACTATTAAGGAAATCTAATTATATGATTCAGCACCAGTGTGAACAATATAGTTTTCATTCGTCGTTTCGGCTCAAAAGCATTCAATTTCGCAGCAGTCTGAATGAGCTATTAATTAATTTCACATTTATCGAGGCACATTGAAATTTCATATGCGGATTAGTTTTGGCAACTGAATACCCTTGCTTGTGTCACAATTTTGTGATTTTGATTTTCGATTTTATCGAAAATCGACACAAATCGACACAAAATAAACCTTAATGACCAAAATAAAATTCAGTGTTCCAAATAAACTTAGTGGAAAATAATGAATCGCCTAAAAATCCATATTCTAGTCTAAATGAAAATAAATAACAAAAATTATTTTTAAAGAAATCGATCCAAGTTGCAAGAGCTGAGATTTATTTTCAAAACGAATTTTCTTAACCAAATCAGATAGACATAAAAGCAAATATGTTATAGATCTAGGTAACATCAATAAAAAACACAACTTACCGTTATCAAAAATGCGATTATCTTCCATCACTATCTAACGGAATCCACCATGACAATAGGAATACTAAAAACACTGTTACTCTTCCATACTCTCTTCGGTCATCATAGCACTTGCAAGAACATTTCTACGCTCTCTGTTATCACTATTGTCTTATATGTGCTTGAACTTCAACTCTCATTTTTTTTAGTTTTTTTCATGCTTGACGGACAATGGTTTGTTTACATCAAGATCTTTCTTGCGCGGGTTTTTTCACAATTAAAGTCATACAAATTTGTAGGAACTTTGCACTCGATTTTGTTAATGTTAATATTGTGTATCGACGAACAATTTGCGCATTCTAGTTGTAGAATTGCTAAGCTTTATTGTGATTCAAAAATTATAACAATTTAATGACTTTTAGACTGTGTTTTTGTGGATTAATTGAAGACCTCTTGTAGAACGACCGAACGGGAAAAGATGTAAGCACGAACTGAAATTATGTAGACAGAGGCGAGATGTAGAGTTACCAGAAGCCAGCAAGAAAATGTATGGGGTGATTTATCGCTGTTTGGGTTGTTAATGCAGAATTTTTCATTGCCTTCTTGTGGTTCGTTCATTTTCTTCTGATGAAATTTTCAAAATGTTTTGGTTAATCGAAAATATAACAGTTGTTTGTTCTAAACTAGTTCAGTATACAAATATGACTATAAGCCAGGCGCAAAAATGCATAACGTAAATCACGAGGAAAAACGACTTAACTCGAAATTCTTCATTTTTTGATATTAAACATTTTTCAATAAATCGCTGTTATGAAAATAAATAACAACTCTTGAACTAAATCGAAGTTTGGAATTGGAGTTGGATATAAATTTGCGTTAAAATAAGTACAATAATAATAGCGAATAATTCCGACTTTGTCTTAACTCCTCGTAAGTAGTTTTTTCCTTATGAGGGCAAATATGTAAAAGCTTGACTAAAAATTCATGCATTGAAGTAATTGAAATCAAAGTTCGCATTTGTTGTTTTCTTTCTTATTATGTATAAAAGTGCTAAAGGTCAGATTAAACGTAAGAAAAATTCGAATAATGCGTTTGGTATCTAAATTCTAAAAAGGATGCAGCGAACAAATATTACAAAAAATTAAAAATTTTGCAAAACTGATAACACTGCAAGGTAGTCATATTATAAAGCGGAAAAGGAATGAGAAGCATAACAGGGTTGTTAAATTAGATTTCACATTTCTCTCCCAATCACTCGATGTTCATTCAAACTGTGAGATTTGTACACTATCGTAGGGCAAAAACCAAGAGTTGTCTGGCTATAAATAATAGCTTCACACAAATTATGAGTAGCTCTCGAATAATATTTCTTGTCGACAGTTCGAAATGGCTAGAGAAGTTCATATTGCACAATAGACAATCAAAGAAAAACTCTCAGCATAACCTTTTGTTTAACATTTGGTACGATATTCGCTCAATTTGTAGATGGTTTGCAGATCATAAGCGGAATCCAAGTCTCCCGTGGTAAAGTGTTGAATAATGTGCTGATTGTCAGAAATAATCCCTTAACAAATTTCAACAAGACGATCTTTTCCGAAAAAATTATAGGGTGATTTTTTATAATTACGATTTTCAGGTTGGCAGCAGTGGTTGGTAATGGCGTCCAAAGTGAAAAGTGTACAGTACACTCTGCCATTTCATCATGGAATGACGAATGACGTCTAATTTTTGGTGAATGGGCCTTACAAAAGCTCAATGAAAATCCGCTGTTTTACCGAAAAATTGTGTTCAGCGATGAGGCAAAACTGTCGCATCTGGAGTGATGAACAGCCACATGCCATATTTGAATTATCGATGCATCCCAAAAAAGCGACAGTCTGGTGTGGTTTATGGGCTGGTAGCATCATCAGTCCATTTTTCTTCAAAGACGACCGTGTAGGAAAGGTTCCCGTTAACGGCGAACGATATCGAGCCATGGCTGAGTTGAACTTGTTTGACATGTGGTTTCATCAGGACGGTGCAACATGCCACACTGCTCGTGAAACAATGGATATGTTGAGGGATGAATTTGGTGAGCAGCTTATCTTTCGATTTGGCCCTGTAAGTTGGCCCCCAAGATCTTGCAATTTAACGCCTATTAATTATTTCTTGTGGGGTCAAGTCGTTAGTCTATGTGGATAAGCTGAACACTATTGAAGTCTTACAGGATAACATAACTCGCGTTTTTCGTGGAATACAAGCCGAAATGCTCGAAAAAAGTGACGAAAAATTAGACCTTCCGAATGGACATTTTGAGACAAAGACCAATTTATCGATTCCAATAAAAAATTTTAACATATGACGCAAATTTGAGTCTTTTATTCGATTTAAAAAAAAAACTATGCTTAAAAGATCATCTTTTAATTGTTTTGGAACCAATCGAGATTTTATGAAAGCAAAATATCTTTTAAAAAGGAATTGAATAATTCATTTGAAATGCCACCACGATCAACAAAGCCCATAATTGTTAATCGTTACAACCGACATTTCCAAAGGGATTCTTAATTGAACAAGAAAAAACCATTAATTTATTAACCATACGAAAAAATGTTAAAATAGGTACAAAACGCATAATATATAGGGCATAAAAACAAATTTCAATATTATTTCCAAATGAGAATATTTGTTTACATCTGGTCTGGTAAGATGAATTTCATATTTATAAAACCACCCATAAATTTGCTTTATTTGTGTAAAGGTGCATTTTCTGTTGTTATGATGTTCTATCAAAATACTTGTTTGGATGAAACAACCATGCAGACAAACTTTGACAAACTTTGTGCAGATAACGGTACTTTTGTTCTTGCGATAATTCTGTTTTTTAATATGTTTCACAATTATAATGCCGCCAAGTTCAATTAGTGAGCTTTTAAAGGTGCAAGCAATAAGATCGTTACTATTTTTGTGAAGAAGTGGTAAAATTCGGTAATAAAAAGGACATGCCGCGAGGAAAATGTTTGACAGAACACGAAATAGGTAAAATAATCACTTACTAGAATTGAAATTGGCATTGGAATAGCAATTGGGTGCGAACTGGACAGGTGCCATAGTCTCATTCAAAATTTTTCACCAGTTACCATCCTCACTTCAAAAATGGGTCAATTTTGTTGAAATTCATCAGCGATTTCCAAATGAAAATTCGGTTTATGGGGTTTTTTTTTTTTGGTTAACTCATGTGGCACCCCTTACGTCAAGCTTCTTTTTGTATCCAGACTTATTCAAGTGGTTCTAAACGTGTGTGTTTAGCTCAAGGGTAATCGAAAAACCACCCACACAATGGTCTACTATTTCTACTACTTTCTACTATTTTATCGAAAATTTCGACATCTTTGACATCAAAATTGGAATTGACAAAACCAAAAGTGCGCGTGATTGGCTATTATAGTATCGAAACCATAAACACCGTTCACATTTTCAGCGGCCTAATTTGCATTCTCGCTTTTATAAAAAAGGGAGTACTCGTATATGGCGTATTTTCTCTTACCTGGTGTCCATCTGAGTCAAGCAACCACAAATCTATCGAAATGTTATTTCTATAACGCCATCTACCGCAACTCGATGACACTTGTATACAAATTACTAGAGCGTACGATGTACCTAAGACCCAACTCTGTTTAATTTGTTTATTAACTTCGTATTGTGTTACGATTCTATTACAACCTATCAAATGCTATATGAAAAACTTTAGTAATAAAATTGTCTTCTAACAAAAATGGACCCGGTTGTTAAGCATACTTTTAACTCTACATAATATTCGCACAATATGTTTTTGATATCTAAAATAACTGGATAAATTTCGCAGTAAGATGAAAACGATTCCTATTGAAGTAGAAAAAAAGGCAATTTCCAGAAATTATTTCTACTTAAAGTTGAAAATATATATGCAACATGTGATTAAGACACTTTTCATTATGAAATGCCCTCCCTCATCCTTACCTTGGTGTGCAAATAGTAATCCAGCAGAGCTTTAACTTTAAATTCGAGTCTGGGTTTTATTTGACATAAAATAATCATTAGTTGTATTTAAATTATATCACATTATCATATGAACTAACAATTCTTTAGTATAATCTAAGGATAAATACGCGCCTCCTTTCAACGCATGATTCGGACACTGTTCCAATGAATTGATTAAAAATATTATCGCACACCGACTGTTAGCAACGTCATATCAATACCGCATAAGACAGCACAGGGATCTACAGATCGGTGGAGCTTGTCATGTCCTTTGCTTGGTGGGCTTCAATCAGCGTGTCTTTTAATGCATGATAGCTATTCGCAAGCTCTAATACACTGAGTCCATTTAAAACAGCAAAATGTTCGGCTTAGGCACCCACTTTGCTTTGCTAGAAAAGCATTGACTTTGTTTTTGCAGAAAATCCAATCTAATTACATTTTAATCTGTTGTCCGTTCACGTTTGATAACTCGCAAAATAGCAAACCTGGTTCCCATGGTGAAGTCTTGTCATAATGCATAAATAGTATCTACAATAAACTACGCCTTAACAAAATCCTATCTAGGGGAAATAAAATTAACGAAAAACAACAAAAAAAAATATAATAAAATAAAATAAAATAATATAAACAATTACAAAACGTTATTTTCTAAAACTAAAAATTGATGTTACACACTTGATTACTAACGTAACTTAGGTCAGTCGTACAAATATTCTTATAACTGTGGAGATATTTCAGGACGGATCGATAGATCTGGGAAGCAAGTTAATGCAATCCAAAATATATAGAAATAATGGAGTAAAATTATCCCTACTACAAAAGTAATGAACTCGTTCGCCTTTGGTCTTAGTTTATCCACTGTGTACTACATTGCTACTGGTAGCTCTGTCGCCGTATTCTCTCGAAGTAGACCGACTACTGGCAGCTGCGGAGGGTGACAGTGGAAGTTGACGACTGGGGACGTGAATTTCCAAGGAATTCAGCGTATTAGTCGACACAGCTTTCTGATTGGGGAATAGCACCGAATAGGCTGGTGGAGGGTCCAGTTCTTCATAATTTGGTGGAGCTGTTACCGTTGATTGGTTGTCCTGTTCCAAGCCGGCGGCACTGGCGGCATTTGCACTCTGGAGAGCAGCTTCGCGTTCGTTGTTGGCAGCGTGCTGTGAGGCCGAAGCTGAAAATTAACGTGAACGTGGTCAGAATGTGGTAAATAAAAAGGCAATAGCCAACTAAAACAATGTAAGAGAAGGGATGGAATAGTGCCTAATGTTAAAGCACTATTTACACCAATGCGACACTACAAAGCTCACGGCTCATGAGTAATGAGCACAAACACTTGCTCATAAGTAGCAGTTTGGATTTTGCGCTCACATAAAGAATTTTTTGCCAATTAGTGTCTGATTTATATACACGAAAGATCTCATAAATAGTAACAAAATGGTCAATTTAAGTATTAACTAAGAAGTTGATAATATTGATGATATTGCTAAAGTTAAGTTATTGCCACCAATCACAATACATACCCCATAATCCGCATATAAGTAACGCACCGCCGCACAGCAGCATGCCAAGCATTAGATAACCCCAGGGACCATATTTGGAGAGGTCAGAGTTCAACCCCGTTCTGGTACCATTGCGCCTGTGGTGGTGGCTGCCCAAATAACTGGTGGCGTTCTCAGATTTTTCGAGGTCCACTGTACCATTGTCATTACTGGCACCTAATTCATCTTCCAAAGTGTAATTTTGCTGATTTACAGGAACTTCTTGCAACACTGTCACGTTATCTCCCGCCAGAGTGTCCAAGGCTGGCTTACTCGTCGCTTGCGACACTGACGGCACGTCGAAAGCAAATAAGTTGCGAAACACCTCAAGGGCAAAGTGTTCGAAAATATCACTTTCCACCGATGGCGGAACAGGCTCGCCCAAACGGCTACGTTTCCAGCACATAGCATAATCTTCATCACTGTCGTATTCATTGCTATAGGGACAGTGCCGGATGCCATCGCACACCAAGTCTTCCGAAATACACAGAATAGGCTCTTCCCTGTAATTTGAATGCAGTTATTATTAACCGGTTTCCGGTGTCCACTTAACTGTCGTGAATACTCACCCGATTTTCAAACACTGATGCATTTTCTTGCTGCGACACTGATCGCCTTTGCCCAATACCGTTAGCATGAGCTTACTGTTCAATGTATGGTTGCCATGTTCCCACACAATGCGAACTCGTCCATGAAACAGTCGCACAGGGTCCTCCATTTCTGGAGCAGTATCCTCTAGCTGGCAGGGATCAACACGCCATTGTGGTGTATGCGGATTGTGCGAACTGAACTGTAAAGCATAGCATAGGTTCATAAGACTTTTCTAAGATTACTTTCATCATATCTACAGCACACAAATGCAAACTAACAACCAAGCCGGTCCGGCCACATATTCAATTCATATACATACATATAATAAATACAATTGTTGCATTACTGCCTAACCGACTGCTATGTTATTGCCCAGATCTAACGATTAGGTGCGCCTTAAGAAGGGATTTTCGTACTTTTAGGAGTAAGAACAGAGTACAAAGAAACAAATCTTGTACTATCGCCCCTCACTGCAATTAATGACCATGTATCGATTTCAGTGTAGACAAAAAGGATTTTTGGAAATTTGAGCTTTCAGGGGTAAAAACCGTGCAAAAGGGGATAAAAAACAGTCCAGCTAGAGCTTGAATCGTGAAAATTGGTATGCATATTATTCTGCCAAAGTGAGCATACGATAAGGGGTAAAAACAGTATAAAAAAGCAATTCCGGTATAATCGCTCAGCTCAAACGACTAGAGCTATAATCATCAAATTTGTGTCTTTATTATTCCTCTTAATTTCCGTACAAATAATCTAATTCAAGCCATATAATTTCTAAGTGAAATACTGGGATAAGTAATAATTATGTCTCTTTCATTACGTGTTAATTCAGACCATTTTTTAATAAAAACCTAATTACCTACCGCCCCACTTCTGAAAGCATTTACATTAGAATGACACCAATGCGGCACATATAAAAAAACGCTGCTTGCAGCGTTTGTACAGCGTTTTGCGTCATTTTGGACAAATAAAATTTTGTTAAAAGTGTAAAAAACAAAAGATATATTTTCTTTTTTTTATGTAAAATTCAATCAATGACTAAGAAAAAACGAAATTGAAATTTTAATTCAATTTTCAGTTATAATAAATGTTAAAATGTATAAAAACGATCAATTTGTACCTCTCAATTTTGAAATTTAGTGAGAAGCGGCGTTGGCAAAAACATTACTAATGTACGAATATACTTGAAAGGGATGATTTTTGGAGCTGATACATTTTGTCGAATCGTGTTGTTACATACAGACATTTATTGTTTAAAATGCTTCATAAATTTTTGAGAAATATAAATGAATGAATTTCTCCATCTGGTAATTTCAATACAAATGTTCCGTGAGATTTATTGCATAAACATCTTGTTGTGCCTTTCATAAGAATATTCTAATTGGCAAGCTTTACTAAGTTAAAAATTGTACAATTTGTCCTAATAATCTAAATAAGTAGCAATCCAATCATTAAATTTTGCAAATATTATTTTAACATATAAGTGATCGTAGTCGCTGCATATAATTATTTACCCATGACGAACTGGTGACAAACTAAAGCTTTAAACTGCAAGGCCGACCGTAGCACGATGGATCGTGGTTTCAAGCTTCACAAACTGATGTTCGGAATTGTCATTAAACTGTAGGTCCCGTTGAGTGAGTCAAAAACTATAGGGTAGCGCATAAGTAACGCTAAGATTTGATCAGTGAATACATTTTTGGTTTAAGTCTTTTTTTCGTCTCTTTACAGAATTAACTAAATAAATCTTGGGAAATTTATAACGGAAAGGCTCAGCACAGAACAAAGAAACAAACTTGTTCAATTTTACTTTGAAAGTCAGCATTCGATTATTCAGATCATATCGAAATTTCTTTTATGTTCAAAATGCTCTTAGCGTCCCAACAATTTAACGATCGGTTCAGCGTTTTGGGCAACAAGGGGCTGTCTGTGATCTTCCTCGTGCTGGAAGACCTCGTACAGTTCGAAATGAAGTGACCATTGCTCGAGTGCAAGCAAGTATTGAAGACAACAGCGAAACTTCCACCAGGCGACGTTCTCAGCAGTTAGAGATGTCTAGGCGGTCTTTGCAAAGAATTTTACATA
>JAHXMU010000287.1:1957184-1980657 GCA_019455685.1 Philornis downsi | reverse complement strand
ACTGTAATAATCTATGCTTTATTTAATTGTATACCCTAAAATTTGGAAAAAAAATCGACCGAGAAATTATGTCCATTCTGGTAACTTTCACACAAACTACATAATTCAGCCCATATAATCCTTGATTCATATCTGCCATTCAGTTGCACTAAATTCAGTGCAATTTAGCACGCACAATGCATTTGGTAAATTTACTTCTGCAAATGACAACGGCAAGTTAGCTGCTGCTATTTTATTTCAAAGCGGAGGACTTCAGAAAATTATAATTTTGTTTCTTTTATTGTACGATTTGCTACGACCCTTTTGAAAATATCAACCTGAAATTACGTTGGGTGAAGGCTTATAAGTATGTAAGTCAGTTTACCTGACTGAAATTTCTGTGCTAGTTGCCATATCAACTTTATTCTTTCCGCCCGTCCAGCCTAAACACTCTGAAAGTTTTACTGTACGATCGTTTGTCATTAGGAATGAATTCTGTTCAGACAGAGGCTACTTCAACAACGCTGAACACACAAAAAAGTTGTCATTTAACTTTAAAAAGCATCGTCAGAGTAATTGCTTTCACATTCTACATAATGTATGACAGAAATAAATTAAATAAGAAATTGAGAATGACAGTGGGAATTACTACGTTTCCATCATTCTTAATTGAATTACGTATTTGTTCAGTTGCAGTTAAATAAATAACTACTTTTGTTAATAGACTCAAATGATTTCCACGAATTCCATTTATATTCTCTAAATTCGAACAAAAACATTTTAGATTTCGTTTCCAAACTATTCACTCATGTTCGTAAAATCCCATATTCATTTGAAATTTAATATGCAAAATTGAAGTTGTAATTATTTACCCAGTATATAAAACGTACTTACGAAGGCGGTCCCAAAACTAGCTCACCTGAAGTATAGATGATGCCAGTAGTTCGAAAAATGTTATTTTGACGAAAAGTGGCAACCTCATAAAGCACATGTTCTACGCTTCAAGGCGCCCCATTCTTCAGTATTTTGATTTGAGCCATCAAAAGTAAAAGATCTCAGCGAATTTGTAAACATGGGAATATTAGGTCACTGTAATACAGGGTGTCCATCGGGAAGGTATACTACTTTGTTTTGCCACCATTTTGGTAAACATTAGTCTTGACAGTTCATATTTGGCAGTCGTGAAGTAGAGACGTGGCAAATTTATAATGGGAAAATATGCGTCTTTTTATCGTTAAACCATTTTATCAAAATCAATAATCGATTACTGTGACGATGAGAAAGATACGTGAAATTTTTGGGAGAAACAACGTGCCAACAAGACGCTCTATTTATCGTGTAGTGAATAATTTTGAAGAAAGAGGGTCTGTAGTTGGCAGGGCCAAGCATGGACCACAACGTACTGCAAGATCGGCTGAAAATATTACTGCTGCTCAAGAAAGTGTTCAAAACTATCCATCAATCCCAATTCGACGCCGTGCTCAGGAGGTTGGTCCTCAAAAAACAATTTTTGCCACAATTTTGCACAAGGATTTGCATTTATTTCCATTTAACGCCACAACTGCATGCTTTGGGCTTAATTAACATGTGGTATCAACAAGATGGTGCCACATCGCATACAACGAGGATTACAATGGAATTACCGTGAGACCTCTTTCCACAACCAATTATTTCAAGAAATGGTGATGTTGGTTGGCCTCCACGGTCGCCTGATTTGGCTGCTCGGACTTCATTTTGTTTGGATATCTAATAATCAAAATTTATGCAAACAAACCAGAAACACTAGAGTAACCCAAACAAATGAAATACCGCATGAAATGTGTGAAAATGTAATGAAAAATGTGCTCAGATGGGCTCGTATTTGTGAGACTAACAGATGCGGACATTTATCTGATATTGTATTCCATACATAATTGCCGACATTAAATAAAACATTTATCAACATAAGATCTATTCTTTTTCATTTAGTCAAAAATTATAAACAAACAAAGTGGTATACCTTCCTGACGGACATCCTGTATAATTCAAGATTTCAATTTGAAAGGTTTGAAAAGTCAATTAATATTAAAGCCAAACTAGACTCTGCTCTGGGGGATTCCGTTCAATTAAGACTGTAAAATACTGGGTAGCAGAGTTTAAACGAGGCTGTACGAGCCGCCAAAACAAACACCGTATTGATCGACCAATTGGGATGTCCACCCCAGACACGGTTAAGGAAATTTACGAAATGGTATTGGATGATCGTCGGCTGAAGGTACGTGAGCTTGCTCAAAATCATAGATATTTCAGAAAGTGCTATACATTGTACATACATTGACGAAAGATCAAGAAAGATAGGAAAGTTATGCGCTAGATGGGTGCCGCACTTGCTTTCAATAGAGCAAACACGGCGTCATGAAGATGTTGCAGTAGAGTGTTTGACGATGTTTCACCGCAATAAAATTGAATTTTTGCACGGATTTATAACCATAGGCGAGACATGGGCGCACCACTTCACAACTGAGACAAAAGATCAGTCAAAGCAGTGAACTGGAATGGACGAATCGTGTCCGAAAAAGGCGAAGACGGTTCTATCTGCAGGCAAGATCAAGGTGTCTGTTTGGGGAATGCCCATGGGATTATTTTTACTGATTATCTTTTTTAAAAGGGAAAGAAAAACCACCAACGGCAAATATTATGCTAATTCATTGCAGCGTTTACGTGATGAAATTATGGGAAACAGACCGCATTTAGCGAAAAGAACGAAAAGAAAGTATTGTTTCATCAAGACAATGCTTCAGTTCACACATCCACTATCGCGATGACCAAAATTAATAAATTAAAGTTCGAATTGCTTCATTACGCATCTTATTCAGCAGATTTAACTTCCTCGGTCTATTTTCGATTTCCAAACATGAAAAAATGAAAAGGTGGAGTCTGCGGTTGATGGTTATTTTAAGGAGCTTGACAGTTCATACTATAAATAGAATGTAGAAGCTGACGCTGCAAAAAGTGTATTGATCTAATAGGAGATAATGTTGAAAGATAAAGAAAAAATTTCCCAACTTTTTTGTGTCTTCTTGGTCAGTTGGCTAGTGTCGGGGCCGCCCTCGTGTATATAAATTAAACATTGTTCGTGTATCCTTTTAGAGCCAATAGCATGCGGCGGAATGTAATCACTATTTGGTTTACTTACGCTAAGTACGAACACACGTGAATACATATTTTATGCTGGTTTTGAACATTTTTTTCACATTTTGAACAGTTTTGGAAAAGACTAAAACATCCAATTTTGGTGAAGAAATTCTTATTGTGGTTTAGAGGTACAGGGTTGCCCATATTCGACGGACCCATCTGGTAACGCCATAACTTTTGACAGAGATGTCAGATCGCTTAATGACATACCGCGTTTGAAGCGTCAGTCCAAGCAGATTTTTACCATGGAACAATACACGCCACGCGAGCGATCTGAAATAGTTGAAATTTACATTCAACAGAAGAAGTCAATTGTGAAAACTCAACGTGCTTTTAAAATATTAAAAAATGTGAGAAGTGCGCCTTCTAAGAACACCATTAAGCGTTTATACGAAAAATTTTCGACTGGTGAGGCTCTTTCTAATCCGAAGAGGCCAAATAAAAGTTGACCAAGGCGATCGGCCGAGAATATCGCTGCCGTACGAGCCAGTGTTGAGAGGTCCCCAAGAACATCCCAAAAACGCCGTTCTCAGCAGTTGGGCATGGCTCGGTCCACTTTACAACGGATTATTCGCGTTGATTTGCATTTGTTCCCGTACAAAATTCAATTGACGCAAAGATTGTTGCCTGCGGACAAGCCTCGTCGATTGGAATGGGCCCAACGAGTCATCGAAATGGCCGATGATGACGAGCAATTTTGGAACAAAATTATCATGTCCGATGAAGCCCATTTCACATTGAATGGGACCGTAAATAAGCAAAATTGCCGTATTTACGCCACTGAAAATCCTCAGGAGATTCAAGAATTGCCTCTTCATGACGAAAAAGTCACAGTTTGGTGCGGCGTTAGTGCGAAAACGGTCATTGGGCCGTTTTTCTTCCAAAACGAAAATGGCCATGCTGTTACCATCAACCAGGAGCGTTATCACGACATGATGACCAATTTTGTGATGCCAATTATTCGTCGAAAGCGTATGAGGCAGTTCTGGTTTCAACAAGACGGCGCTCCACCGCACACAAGTCGCATAACAATCGATTTTCTGAAAAATTTGTTTCCGGGCCGTTTGATGTCGAAAAGTGGTGATTTGGACTGGCCACCGCGTTCGCCCGATTTGACGCCCGCTGACTTCTTCTTGTGGGAACATTTGAAGTCAAAGGTTTACGTTAACAAGCCAAGGACCGTAGAAGAGCTCAAGGACAACATTCGTGAAGAAATAGCCGCTATTCCGGCCGAAATGTTGGCGAAAACGATGGAAAATGCTGCAAAAAGGGCACAATACGCCATCAACGCCAGAGGCGGCCATTTGAGAGATATCATATTCAAAAATTGATGTAAACAAATCTACTTGGAACAAATTAATGAATAAGATTGCCAACCGCCAAATTTTTATTTTTTTCTTTGATGTTTTTTTAAAAAACATGGGTCCGTCGAATATGGGCAACCCTGTATATAAACAACAGCGGAAATGACTGACGTGGTTACAAATCACAATAATAAGAGTTTATTGATACTGTATTAAAAACTTTATTAGTCAACTTATATTTCACCCAATTTCATTCAGCATCTTACATATTACTATGAAGGGCCGTATCAACCAAGTACCTGCTTGCTCAAAATAAGTATAATATGTTTTTACTTATTACTTTTACTTTTCTTTGTTTTAAGTACGTACTCAAATCAAGAAAAATTTAGTCAATTTAGGTTTCACGTAATTATTAGTAGTCAAATTTAATGGTATTGAATAGATTTTACAATTCTTTTTAACACAAATTTAGAGCGAACTTTGTTTTTTCTTTTGCACCGAACGTCGGTTTGCGTTGGAGCAAATGTGTTCGGATTACCAGAAGGAGGTGGTAAATTGCCTGGTTCTTATTACCTAATGCTAAGAAATAAACTGCAACGAAGCAAAACCGTAATTCATTTTATAACTTATAACATATACGAGTATATATTCTTATTATAGGTATATTAGATGAGCAACTAAATTTTTTATAAAATATAAAATATTTTTTTTATAAAAATACAACTTTATTATGAAAACATGTTTACAAACGATTCATTGGAAGTACTGCCCATTGATTTCTATTACTTTTTCCCATCTTTCTGGCAAATCTCGAATTCCGTTACGGTAAAACTGTTCATCTTTTGAGGCTATCCACGAATCTGCACATACCCTGATGTCGTCATGAGTAGAACTGCTGGTCAGTCAGACTAGTGTCATCGAATGGAACAAGTGAGAATCGAACGGCTCAATATCTAAAGAATACGGCGGATGGGGTAAGACTTCCCATTTCAGCGTTTGAAGGTAGGTTTTAATGGGCTTGGCCACGCGAGGCAGAGCGTTGTCATGCTGAAGAATCACGATTTCGTGCCTCTCCGCATGTTGCGGGTGTTTCTCGGGCAGAGCTCCGGTCAATCGCATTAACTGAAATCGATACCGATCCCTAGTGATGGTTTCGCTTGGTTTCAACAGCTCGTAATAAATAACACCGGCCTGGTTCCACCAATTACCGAGCATAAGCTTCGCAGCGAGAATATTAGGCCGAGGCGACGACGTCGAAGCATGACCGGGCAGCCCGCATGACTATCTTTTCTTTGGATTGCTGTAGTGAACTAATTTTTCATCACCCCTTACAATACGATGAAGAAAACCCATCCTTTTTTGTCGCTGAAGCAAAAAACGATGCCCAACGTCCCTTGACTTCAACTCAAAAGAATCCGGAGGTCCTTGCTTTTGAATTAATTCCAACGCATGCAGTCGCTTAGAAATGGCTTGGCGGATAACTGCTAATACCGAAGCAAACTCTACCTGCACCCATCAAGCAATGCCGTCAATTCAGTATCTTCGGCGGTTTTTCGTCTTCCTTTACGAGAACGGTCGTAAACATCAAAATCACCCTCTTTAAAGCTTGACACCTTGTTTCACTTACATCTCCGAGAACGTTTTGAAGCTCTCGATGGGCTTCAGCTGCCGTTTTCTTCGATTGAAAGAAGAAAATCAATACTTCCCGCGTATGACGATTATTTAGCACAAGATCATAAATATTTACACAACCAAAAGAATATAACGTCAAAAGAAAAATCACTATTGTGTCTAGCCGGTATGCCTAAGCTTGGCTCATGACGTTTGGGGTAATGCAGAATCGACTAGCACTTACAGCTGGCGCCATCTATTGGCAAACAGCAGGACATAATATTATCACTCACTTATAACTTACGGACATTGTAGAGAAACCATTGTTTTTTTTTTTTTGTAAAATCACCTACTCTGCATTTGAATTATTTTTAGACTATATTGCCACGCCTCTAAGGGAACTTTACGAACACAATAGGCGAGTTTCATTCCAAAACTATGTCAGCTAAAAGCACGGTGCTTGCTAAAAGTTATACTGAACTTCGAACTATGAAAGAAATGAGTCTAGGAATATCAGTGGTACATTCGAAAATTTTTATGAGAGGTAACAGATCGATTTCTTTTCAGCATTTTACAAAGCATAAAAATTTAGTGCCAATGCCAAAAAATTTAAATTGGTACAATTAACTAGGGTTTTGCGGGTGTAAAACTTAATTTCGATAAATTCGTCAATTTGTATGGGAAATACCCGCATGGAGTTGGCAATTCAATTCCATAATTATTCTTACAGCTAAGCTTAACAAACGCACATTGTCAAACTAAACAGCAAAAACGTGTTAAATAGGAGATTTGTGCACGAGGTACCAGAATGTGCGTAATAACGTGGTCGATTACCATGGTCAATAACTTAGGCTGGGGCAATCTCTAAAATAGGAGTTACAGAAAAAATTGAATTTCTCAAAATCAATTTGGAAGGTATCAAAAGGGCAGATCCTTAACTTGTATCGAATGTTCCTGTAAACCCTATTGACAACAATTCAGTTTACCGCAGTCTATGCATTAGAGCTTACTGGGATAAAAAGAATTTTGGAAAATCAATTTGTGAGAGAAGTGCCAGAAAGGTACGTCTTAGCAAGCCCATAATGTACACTAAATGTGACAGAACTAAGTGCAACCGGATAGAAGACACGAACTTAAGAATGTGTGAGTTAAATAGGTCATTTGTATGGGAGGTGCCTGAACGGTGACGTTGTGAACTGACCGATTTTGTTGAAGAGTTTACCACAAATGATTGGGCAAAATAACAGACAAAAATTCAGACAGTTGTAACTTACGAATTTTGAGTTATAGAAAAAAAAATTGAATTTGTGAAAATCAGTCAATTTGTTTGGGAGGTACCACAAGGAGTAGCCAGACAGATTAGCATCGCTCATTTAACTTAAAAAGTCATGAAACACATTTGGTAAAAACATACTTGCTAACTTAAATACTTTCTTTGGGTGGCACATTTTTGCCATATCAATGAAATATAAAAATCTTTGAAAGAATTTTGGATGGGACGTTATAAACCGACCGATTTTATTTAAGATTTTATCACGAATGATAGAGCAAGATAACAGATAAAAATTCAGACATTTGTAACCTACGGATTTGGAGTTATGGGATATATATTGAATTTCTCAAAATTAGTCAATTTGTATGGAAGCTACCACAAGGCGTAGCCAGAGAGATGGACATCGCTTATTTGACTTAAAAAGTCATGAAACACACTTGGAAAAAAATACTCGCTAAATTAAATGTTTCCTTCATAGTTTTGCCGTATCAATGAGATATAAAAATCTTCGCAAAAAAGAGCTAATTGAGCAAACTGAATTCCGGAAAATGTGTATGAGGGGTATCAGAAGAGTAAGTCAATATAGTCTGTTTGCATAATATCAGGCAACAACATGTTTCAGATTATTAAAGTCTGAATATTTTGAGTGGTTGTAGAATACTGAATTTTTTATTAAAAGATAATTATTACGAACTATACTTGACATTTTTACTTAGCTTATTTAGCCTAAAGATAGATAGAGGAAGGCTACATATTTTTTTATAATAAACCAAACTTTTCAATGCACCCACCATTATGATCACTTTAACCGTCCTTATCTAATATTATATTTTTGATGACATGCTACATACAGCAAGACGCTACAAGATACCACTTGCCTCACCTTTGTTAACACTGCTTCGTGTGCGTCTTTGAGGCACCCCATAAGGTGATAATCCCATGTGAATATTTGTGAACACAACAATCTTCAATCGACGTAAAAATTGTTGGAACACTTTTGGTCAAAAGGTACTTGGTACTTTAAATGCTTCTTTTTGGATTTGACGTTGCGTATCGAACAAAACCCTCAATCCTTCGTTGGAAGGTATTCATTATTTTTACAATTTGTCTGTAAGGGAATATTTTAATATGGTTTTTGTATTTAAAGACGCGAAATGCCCAAAAAATAAACCATAACAGCCGGAAACATTTGTTGCTTAGTGTAACTGATGGCAGTTGCTTAACATGCATTGCTATAGCTGGGTTAGTGTTAACTTTTGTTTTGATAGAATTTATATTTAGTGCTCAAACGTTTAGTTTATATTTTATGTTTTAGTGCTGAAACGTTTAGTTTTTTCCTTTCTATTTTATAATTTTAGTTTTATGTCTTAGTACTGAAATGTTTAGTTTTTCTTTCTATTTTATAAGTCCGCATTTCTTATCAAAAACCTCAAGGATATTATAAAAAAATTAGATCCTACCGCAAATTTATTAAAAGGTATTCTTCTGAAACAATTTGCCAAACGGATTCGGATTTCAGATGATAAAATTTGTTCATTTCTTATATTTTTTTTTAAATTCTGTATTTATTACAATCTGTCCTTGGGCATTCAGTAATATTTACATTGACCAACATACTACTCATATACTAAAATGTTATTTCTATTCGGGAACACTTCCTTGAGTGTCCCTACTGCTATATTCGTCCTGAGTGGCCAGGTCCTGTGTGGTTATCCTCCTTGGTCTGGTAAATAATGGTGTTTCGTTCATCAGATTGGACGCCAGCTGATTCGGATGTTGTTGAATACGATTCATGTATCTATCGGAGTGTTTTTGGACTTCTTCCTTAATGAAGGGTGTTTTCAATTCTCTATGCAATTGTTTGTTCGAGAAGTATCTGGGTGCACCGGTAATGGTTCGCAGTACTTTGGATTTAAAGCGTTGCAATATTTCAAGGTTGGAGTTTGCTGCAGTCCCCCATAACTGGATTCCATATGTCCATACGGGCTTTAAGACACATTTATAGATTTTTGAATTGTTATCTAGGTAGAGTTTGGATTTGCCATTCAAAAGCCAATTTGAGGATCTTAGTTTGAGCCCCAAGGACAGTCTTTTTGTAAATATATGCTTTCTCCAAGTCAGTGTTCTGTCCAAATAAATGCCTAGATACTTTGCATCATTTGCTTGAGGTATTTCAACATTATTAATAAACACGGGAGGGCAACATCATCTCCGAAGTGTTAACGCTACCTGAACCGATTTCGTTTCGTTTGCCTTTATTCTCCATTTCTGCAGTCATTTTGTTATGGTATCGAGATGTTTTTGCAATTTTCTGGATGCTTGATCCGGGTTGACGTCAGTGGCAAGAACAGCTGTATCGTCTGCAAACGTTCCGATAAGAGTCCCTTCTTCCATGGGTAGATCCGAAGTGAAAATCAGATATAAAGTAGGACCCATAGTGCTGCCCTGAGGTACTCCCGCATGCGATTTAAGCATGTCCGACATGTCTTCGCCGTGTTTAATAAAAAAAGGTTCGTTCAGATAAATAAAATTTCAGAAAAATGAAGGAATTTGTGGGTATCATTTTCCTCAATTTGAATAATAAACCTTAGTGCCATACCCTATCAAAGGCTTGTGAAATGTCCAGAAATGCCGCATTGCAACACTTTTTCGTGTCGAAAGATTTATTTATCAATTCAACTAATATGTGAACCTGTTCAATCGTCCCATGTTCCTGTCTAAAACCAAATTGGTTATCAGGTATTAGTTTTTTGGACTCTGTTATGGGTTTAATCTTCGGAGGAATACAATTTCGAGGACTTTTGATGGTATAGGTAGGAGGCTTACAGGCCTATAAGAGAAGGTTTCTTCAGGTGGTTTTGTTTCCTATATTTGGATTCTTGATTTGCTCCCCAGAGAAATTAGTCAATATTATTTTCTCAGTGGCTAAAAATACCATTACCCATTCACTAAAATAACAATCATTTTTCCAACATTCCCAATGCAGTGTGCTGATGCCAGTGTCCTGGAGGGCAATCACTTTCTTTTCCCAAAATCCGCTGTCTATCCACTGATTAATGCTATTTTTAGTATTTTTGTGTTAAAATGTTAACTTACTATCATCATACAGCATGTATAGAGATCCACTTTTGTTTGCACAGCTCATTCTGACGATTGTTGTATGTTTGCTTTCATTTTAAAAGTGAATATAAAATAAAAATGTACGAATATGCAAATAACAAACAACTAAATATGTAAAAGAAATGACAAAAAAAAAAGATGCAACAATAAAACATTGCCGGAATGCTGCTGCTTGCAGCAGAACCCTTTTCATTTCGGTAAGTGAAACATTTGGTGCAATTGCGTTGGCTGCTGCTGATGCACATGCCACCAACCAACTGCAGCAATGTAGTATTTTTGACTTCAAATAGAATGGGAGCGGCCATACCTTGAAACACTTTATGCTGTGGTGGAGACAGTAACCCAGAAAATGTTATTTATGCTGAAAACAAGTGTTTCTTTTTTCGAATGAGCATCTGTTTCTGATGTCGCACCACAGTATATGGCCTACAAAATTAAATATGTCTAAATGTAACTGGCGATGATGTTGCATCAAAAGTAGGTTTTACTTTAATACTAACACAGTTATTCGGTGGTTCTGTTTGAAGACTAAAAGAAAGCGAAGTTTTAGTGGCATTTGTTAAACAAAATTTTTAATTTATTTCCCTATTAAATGTGGTGCAGCAAAACTAAATTCATAATTTTTGCACAGAATTGAAGGCTTTATTTGGCATAGTTGGAATGCAACGTTTAGTTAGTTAGCTTGTTGGCTTTATGTCTTTCTTATAGAAAACCACGCCCGTTTTGGCAAATAAACTGTTATAATCGATTTTTACAAGCCTATATGGAGTTAAATTTTTCATCAGCATAATCATTCGCCGTAGACAGGAACAGGTGGTAATCATTTGGGTTATAAAATGGACGCATAAGAACATCCCAACCAAGCTCTCGGCGCTCCTGATGAGGCACTTTCTATGTTTGTGCCAAAAGATGGCTGCGATTGCTTCCTTCAGACGGTCTAATTACTGACAACACAGTTCCGAATCAAGAGTTTCACTGTAGGGGAACTACTTATAGTTCCAACCACCACCCACTTATAATCCCACCCAACACATACACGGTGTCCGTCAGAAAGGTGTACTACTACCTTGTCTCGCCGCCATTTTGGTAAACATTTGCGTTGACAGTTCATATTTGGCAGTCGTGAAGTAGAGACGTGGCAAATTTATTATGGAAAAATATTGAATAAACCAACGTCTTTTAATCGTTAAAATATTTTACCAAAATCAACCATCGATTACTGTGACGATGAGAAAGTTACGTGAAATTTTTGGAAGAAACAACGTGCCAACAAGACGCACTATTTATCGTGTAGTAAATGATATCGAAGAAAGAGGGTCTGTAGCTGATAGGGCCAAGCATGGACCACAACGTACTGCAAGATCGGCTGAAAACGTTACTGCTGCTCAAGAAAGTGTTCAAAACAATCCATCAACCTCAATTAGACGCCGTGCTCAGGAGCTTGGTCTTCAAAGAACAACTTTGGCCACAATTTTGCACAAGGATTTGCATTTGTTTCCATTTAAGATTCAGTTGACACAAAAGCTTCTTCCACAAGACCATTTACGCCGCCAAACATATGCCAATAGGATGTTGCAGCTCGCCCATGACAATCCGGACTTTCATGAAAAAATCATAATCAGTGACAAAGCACACTTTCATTTGAGTGGATATGTGAATAATCGGTTCTGGGCAATGGAAAACCATGAAATTATTCATCAGTCACTTTTGCATCCATTAAAAGTGACAGTCTGGTATGCAGTTTGGTCAGGAGGAATCATTGGGCGTCACTTCTTTGAAACTGAAAACGGCGTAACGGTAACTGTCAATGGGGAGCGATATCGTGATATGATTGAAAACTTTTTAACGCCACAACTGCATGCTTTAGGCATGTGGTATTAACAAGGCGGTGCCACATCGCATACTGCCAGGATTACAATGGAATTACTGCAAGACTTCTTTCCACAACAAGTTATTTCAAAAAATGATGATGTTGATTGGCCTCCACGGTCGCCTGATTTGACTGCTCCGGACATCTTTTTGTGGGGATATCTGAAAAGCAACGTTTGTGCACACAAACCAGATACGCTTGAGCAAACAAAATATTCGTGATGAAATTAATGAAATGCCCCGTGAAATGTGTGAGAATGTAATGAAAAATGTGCTCAAAATTGCTTGCATTTGTGAGACTAACAGAGGCGGACATTTATCTGATATTGTATTCCATACATAATTGTCGACATTAAATATAACATGTATCGATATAACCTTCATTCTCTTTCATTTAATCAAAAATTGTAAACAAAGTAGTACATCTTACCGTCGGACACCCTGTACAAAACCCTGCCTGTACAAAACACTGCCGTTTTCGCTTGAGGTAGTGGTATGTGAGGCACTTTTCGTCACCCGTCACCCTTTGCTTCAGAAATGTGTCAAATTTGTTGCGATTCAGCAGCAATTCGTAAATGGGAATTCGGTGAAGTTTTTTTTGCGTTACGTCTTGTGCAACCTGGCGAATTTGACCATTTCCATTGTTATGTCAACATTTTCGACAATTGACCTCCCAGAGCGCAGTGAATTTTTGGCACCAAATTACAGGAACGGAATAGGCGGAACTAAAATTGAACATGATTGGCTGTTATAATGTAACTACATTAAAGACTTTTCACATTTTCAGTCGTCTAGGTTGCGTTTTCACCATTATCGAAGAAAAACTGTAAAATATGTCATGTTTTCTCTTTGCCGCTGTCCATTTTTGTAGCGCGCTCACACAAACAAGCAGTCACAAAACTGTCTACCTTAACCTGATCGCGCTTATATAAGGAGAGATACAAATTATTGAAGCCATCTATTGGAAATATATTGTATTTCTTTACACTATACTTTGTATTCTTTGAAACTTCTGCAGGAAACCACTATATATTTGAGGAAAAAAATTTTTTCCTACAACATAATTTAGTACTCTATTGAATGGACTCACAGCGTCTGTTTCCTACCCCCGATACAAAATTTCAGTTTAGAAAAATTAAATTAATTTAGCGCTACGACGGACGATTCACGGAAAATAGTGTAATGCTTAACACAACTGTTTCAAGAAAAGGAGTTAAACACTCACCTATAGATATCCCCCATGCAATAAAACTTCGCACTGTCTAATATTATTGCAGACCGTAGTCGAAGATTGTGAGGATTGTAAGGTAATACAGGTCACACATCCACTAGGAGTGTGAAGTGATGGATCCATGTCTCATTCATGATTATAAATCGGCGCAAACATTCTGCTTTATTGCGATGAAACATCGCCAAACACTCTATTGAAGCATCTTCACGTCGCTGTTTTTGCTCTATTGAAAGCAAACGCGGCACCAATCTTGCGCACAGCCTTTTCTTTTTCAAATCTTCAGTCAATATACGCTGTATAGTACTTTTTGAACAATTTTAGCTAGTTCATGCACCTTCAGCCAACGATCATCAAACACCATTCTTGTGAATTTTCTTAAACGTGTCTGGCGTGGACACCTCAATAGGTCGACGTGCTATCAGAACGGTGTTCGCCTTGGTAGTTCGTACGGCCTCGTTCAAACTCTGCTACCCAATATTTTACTGTCGTAACCGAATGACCAGACTGCCCCAAAGTAGAATCTAGCTCGGCTTTAATACTGATTAAACTTTAATTAGACTGAGATCTTGCAAATGGAAATATTGAATTATTTAACGGTAAGTGATATTCACATGTTCACCAATTCGCTGCGATTGTTTGATTTTAATGGCTCATATAAAAATACTAAACAACGTGGCACCTTGAAACTTAAAATATATGTTTAATAAGGTTGCCAGCGCCTTCTGGAACTCCTAATCGTTAGGCAGCAGAAAACTAGTTTTTTTTATCTAATGTATGGTGCAGTTCAACCAATTAACCGTGCTTCTTTTGATACCTCCTATAGAAATGACTGATATAATCCATAAATTCATATTTTTATATGCAGTCACACGAAATTCCTCTACAAACTGATAGTTTTCCAGTTCTTACATTATCCCCTAGCACCTAATTCACAGGCTGCAGCAACATACATTTTTGACTATTGGACTTGTTTCTACTGCTTAATTGAACTTGACAAAAATCGATCAAGTATCGACGTCTCTTCTGGAACATTTCACATAAATGATCAATTTAACCCATACTTATAATCCTATATAATCCTAATTTCATATCCCTCAAGTAGTTGCACATAATTCAGCCAAAAATTTGGCACACATCATGCATTTGGCAAACTCAATTTTGAAAATGAAAATTAACTATTTTGCCACTTGCATTCGAGTACTCGCCATTCTCGCCACTCAAATCAACCGTTCTAGCGATATATAGTTTCTTTTCTACTAACACCAATTCCTATGCTGCAGTTTCCTTAACTACTGTTGCAATGGTTGTTTAAAAGTTTTCACAAAAAAAAAAAAAAAATATCAATAACCACACTGTTTCTGATACATCTCTTATTTTCTTATGTTCATATCGTTCATTGTATTGTACTAAATTCAGTATAGTTTAACAAGCATCACTTGGATTCATCAAAATCACCCTTTCAACTATAACCAGGGGGTAATTTGGGGTAATTTCCTCTACTACTTATTGCGCACCCTACACTTAAGATTAAAGGTGTGTAATGTTATCACACATACTCAGAATTTGACCACGACAATGTCATCCTAGACATTCTTATGACAACTCAAATTTGCTACAGATTACATATTCAAAATTTCTAACATTTGTTCTTATGTATAAATCATAAAACGAATATGTTAAATTCCGATAATGGAACATATAGTGTAAGCTCACCTATCTAAAGTGTATAATTTTTCGTAACCATATCCGTAATTAGAGCGATCTCTTAAAAAAAGGGATACGTTTTGGGTCCCTTCTTTCCCGTATGTATTACCCTTGCTTGTTTTACCAAAATGGTGAAAGTTCTGCGGCTACAGTTCGCAAATTGCGATCAACATGGGGTCACAATAAAAAAGTGACCCCATAGTGTCAACTGTAAAGAGATTAATGGATAAATTTGCCAAAACTGGGTCTTTTAGTGAGGTAAAGACAACAACGCGCCTTCAACCAGGTCGATCAACCGAAAATGTCGCAGCTGTACGCGATGATGTCGCTCAAACTCCATTCATCTCAATTCGACACCGAGCTCAGCAAATTGGTGTCTCCAAATCCACTATGCAGCGAATTTTGACGAAATATTTACATCTTCATGCATACAAAGTTCAATTGACTCAGGAACTGAAGCCAGCTGACCATGGACAGCGTAGGGAGTTCGTTAATTGGGTATTGGAGAGACAACATGAAAATGCTGATTTTGCTGATAAAATCATCTTCAGTGGCGAAGCCCATTTCCATCTTGATGGCTTCGTCAATGGGCAGAATTGTCGCATTTGGGGTGAGGAAAATCCTCGAGTGATTCACGAGAAGCAAATGCATCCTCAACATGGCACCGTGTGGTGTGGATTTTGGGCTGGAGGAATCATTGGATCTTTTTTCTATGAAAATGAGGCATGTCAAGCGCAAACAGTCAATGATGTTCAAACAGTCAGTCAATGATCGGTATCGGTATATGAATGACGACGCTCGCTTTGGACGCCCCAGCCGATGAAAATGTTGACAATGTGAAGAAAATTGTTATGGAGGATCGTTGAATCATAATTAGAGAAATTGCTGAGGATGTCGGCATATCAGTTGGCTCATGCCATGTAATCTTTTAGGAAATTTTGGGCTTGAAGCGTGTGGCAGCGAAGTTCGTTCCAAAATTGCTGAATTTTGTCCAAAAAAACAACGTCGCATGACCATCCCTCAGGAATTGTTGAATTACGTCGACGATGGTCCAGATTTGCTTAAAAGGGTCATAACTGGTGACGGATCATAGGTATATGGTTATGACATCGAAACCAAAGCCCAATCGACCCAATGGAAGGGGAGAGCCAATTCCAATAAAAGCACACCAAGTTCGATGAAATGTCAAGGTTTTGCTCCCTTTTTTCTTCGATTACCATGGCGTAGTGCATCAGGAGTTCTTACCAAAAGGTCGTGCAGTAAATAAGGAATGTGAATATGAAAAAACGCCCGGAATTGTGGAAAATAAATTCATGGCTTGACGATAATACACCTGCTCACTCATCTTTGCTTGTGAGAGATTATATGACCAAAGACAACACCGTTATCATACCTCAGCCACTGTATTCATCCGATTCATCCCCCTGCGATTTTTTCCTGTTCCTAAGATTGAAGAGACCCATGAGAGGACTGCATTTTGTGACGATTGAAGAGATAAAAACCGAATCACTGAGAGAGCTCAAGGACATACCAGAAAGTGCATATCAGAACCGGTGCGAGGATTGGAAAAAAAAGCTGGCACATGTGTATTATATCTGAGGGGGACTACTTTGAAAGAAATAAAATGGAAATTGATGAATAAATGAATATTTTTTGAGAAAAATGAAAATTCACCTTATTTTTTAAACACACCTCGTATTTCGTACATAACGGCAAGTTCCAAGCATTATAATGAAATAAAATTTTATTGAAATCATAGCTTTACGTGTGTATTTTTTTTAACTTTACTTTTGAAACCGAAATGTGAATGACGCGTTATATTTCTAAGTTCACATATTTAATTAAATTCAAATTAACTGAACACGCACCAGACGTATTGGAGTCTTAATTTTGAAAATGAAGATGGATTTCGACCTCAAGTTTTCTCTTAAAATCTACGGTTCGTAGCCTTTGTTATCATAAAATTAAATCTTCTGTAGCACAATTTACTCTACCTATTTCTTTTACTCTTCTGCACCAGCTACTTATATTCACTTAAGTTTTTAATCGTCATAAATTTCCTAAATACTCCTACTATGGAGTTTGAACCATTTTCTTTGCATAAACATGACAATACAAAGTTGTTAGGTGCATTTTTAAGTCAGTTCTTCAGAGAAAAATTTCTGTACTGGCTGGTACTCAATTTAGAAATGAGTTCACTAAATTCCACAATATTTATAGGCTTTTTCATTTAATTTTGTCGAACATTTCCAAGTGTTTTTCGTGCATTTTTCTTTGGGCGATATTTCATGTCGCCAAATGTTGCACCTGAACAATAACAAAATAATAGCAATGATATTAACAAGGTACGCCGTAGAACAGTTCCTTATGTTCTTTATTGAAATTCGGCAAATGTGCTCCTGAAGTCTGAGTTTACCGCTTAGACAATTCGTTGAAAAAAGTGGAGAAATGTTCAGTTTTGCTGAATATTCGATGAAGAAGAAGAATCTTATGTGATTATCACTTCAAGTACACTGAAGTAATGTTCATAATGTGCTACACTCGCAATAAGCCATAAGCTCATCCAATTAGTCGTAAGCTTTAGATTGAGTGGATTACATTTTTATCCAGCTATCATTTAAAACGAATATTGCAATCAACTTTGAAGCAATTTACACTTCTTAAATGACTTTAACTTAAGCTGCCACATAATTGATAACATCTGAACACAATTTTAAGATAAATCTTAGAACAAACTCGCACATATTTTTATTCCCATCCCAATCGTATCGCAAATTGCTGCAGCATCGCTGATGCTTGTGAGCAACACAGTTCCCACAAAATGTCAATGAAGCTTAAATGCTTTTAATTGATATTGGGAAATGCGAATAACTAAACTAAAGGCATTGGAGCGCTAACGGGAAAAGCGATGATAAATTTAGCAATTTATGATGTGAACAGTAAATGGCTGCTACGTCCGGTTTCCGGTCTCATTGTACATATCCAATACAGGAAGCTGATATCAAAAAGGGAGGACTCTGTTTCAACAATAACAACCACAAAATAAATACTATTGATAGTTAAATAAATACAATCAATACGAAATTTGTGTAAATTTTAAATACATAATTTCATCTTTGGGTGATATTTATTTAAAGAAAACAAACAGGGAACTGAACTGAACCACTTATTGGTCTTTTAGAAAAAGTTTTATTGGACCGCGTCAACTTCAACTTAAACTACAGAGACATGTTTTCCTTTGCCATCGAAAAGTTTGTGATATTTTTCTTGCCTTTTCTGTTTTTCTTCTCTGCGGCTCCATGTCTGGCCCCAGTCAAGAAAATCTACATTTTTCATAGTTTGTTACAGGAATACTGCCAGTTTTTTTCCCTCCTTTTCTTTGTCTATTTCCTCTTCCTGGCAAAAAGTTTGAAGTGTGCAAGCATGAAGGGATGTCTAACTTTGAATATATATCTGCTCGTATTTCATTCTTATGGGCAGCCGCCTCTTTTCTTCTCCTTCATTGATATTCCATTGAAAATGTAGACTAACAAACTTTCTAAGCAAATCCATTGGATTCTGGCCTTATTGCTGGGGCAATGGAGAGGACAAGATAAACTTGAAAGCCTTCATAATGCCAGAAAACTATGCAACTAAAGTTCAGCAAGGAAAGGGGTCAATTGCCGATGGTGGCTCGAAGGCAATTCAGTAGTAAACACTTAACGAAACAATAAGTTAAAGGGAAATGAAAACTGTTTTACATCGAAGATATTCACATAATATACAAGAATCAAGTTTATTAAAACAGCAATTAATTGCAATGACTAAAGAGCCTTGGAGGTTAATAGAGGCAATTGAGTTCGATGAGAAAATGTTACAACGCATTAATGGACATAAATAATATGAAGTAAATTTATACCATTAAGCAGAAAGAGTGGTTTACGTGCACAAAGTTCATAAGATATAATCGATCATGTTGCTGTGTTAGAAACCTAATGGCCAATAAATCGAAAGCTCTTTCGAAATTCATAAATTAAAGCTTAATACTAAAACTTGGATTTATTAAATTCATCGAAATTATGGTGGCTCAAAATAACTTACTCACAACATAACTTTACATTGATTAAATTACAATATATCTTTTCATTCAGCAAATAAAAGCACCGAAAACTGGTTAATAAACAACAAAATATTTCTTACTCAAACAAAATTTATTGTACGGTCTACAATGCAGACCCCTTCCGATATAATACGTTGATGCCAAAGAATAATCCAATCATAGAAACTTTCTTCGAAAGTCTTTCGCTGAAGAGTCTACAGTTCTCAGTGCGAATTCTCGTTTACTTGCTCCCCCAGCCGAAAAAGAATTACTCGAAGTGGTAATTTAAGCGCTGGAAAGAGAAAACAGTTGGACGGATCCGACGATATTTATGTAGATTTTCTTTTAGCAGAAATTCGTTTACAAAGACAATGTGAGATAGCACTTTATCGTAGTGCAAATCCCTTAGATTCCTTGCCATTAGAGCCTTGTCGATGAATTTGTTTTTTCAAAGACCGCATAAATGTCAGATACCATTTTGAACACCGCGATAATTAAAGAAAACATTCCACATTATCTCGACTTTGACATGATCTTTGGGATTCGGCTCAGTGGGGAGACGTCATTCTGTCCAACTCCAAGTCTCATCCCCAGTTATAACGTGCTTTATGAATATGGTGCATGAGTTGATTCGTTTTTGGAGAAGATTTATATCTTCCGCTGAGGAGCAACGCCTTTAATACCCAAACAATAGCGTAAAATTGTAGGAGCTGACTTGTGAGATGCAAATTGAAATGACTTTTCAGTCATTATTGCCATCACTTTATCGACGTTAGCCCCAGTTAAAGACGTGAATGGCGGTCCAGAGACAGACGTATGTTCCAACATTTGTTTTTTTTTATAAAGTCGCTTCTACGTAACATTTTCAATAATTGGATACACGAAATTCCATTTGCTATAGACAATTTGAAACAATTCGCCCACTTAGATATACGAGGGCAGTCGCAAAACTAGCCGACCTAACAAAAAAGACACAAAAAAGTTGGGAAAAATCTCCTTTACTTTTCAACATAATCTCCTTTCAGCTCGATACACTTATTGCAGCGATATTCAATAGCCTCTATACCCTGTTTATAGAAAGAACTGTCAGACTCCTTAAAATAAACATCAACGGCAGAATCCACCTCTTCATTGTTGGCAAATCCTTTACCAGCAAACCATTTTTTCAAGTTTATAAATGGAAAATAGTCCAAGGGAGCTAACTCTGACGAATAAGGTACATGACGAAGCAATTCGAATTTTAATTAATTAAGTTTGGCCTTAGCAATAGTGGTTGTGTAAATTGGAGTGTTGTCTTGATAAAACAATACTTTATTTTTCGCCTTTTTCCCATAATTTCACCGCCTAAACGCTGCAACAAATTAGCATAACATTCACCGTTAGTGGTTTTTCCTTTCTGAAGACGCCGTGACTTTGCCTGCAGATGGAACCGTCTTCGCCTTCTTTGGACACGATTCTCCCATTCCAGTCCTCTGCTTTGACTGTTCCTTTGTCTTAGTTGTGAAGTGGTGGGCCCATGTCTTATCCATGGTTATAAATCGACGCAAAAATTCGTCTTTATTGCGGCGAAACATCGCCAAACACCCTACTGAAACATTTTCACGACGCTGTTGCTCTATTGAAAGCAAGCGCGGCAGCCATGTTGAGCACAGTTTTCTCATCTTCAAATCTTCGGGCAATATACGCCGACGATCATCTAATACCATTTTGTAGATTTTCTCAACCGTGTCTGGCGTGGACACTTCTGTTAGTCGACCACTAAGATGTTTGTCTTAACAGCTGGTACGGCCTCGTTTAAACTCTGCTGCTTAATATTTTGCAGCTGCAAAATAACGCCGGTTATTGACTTTAACGCCGGTTGGACTGTGATCTCCCAAATGGAGATCATTGCATTACAACTGTGATCAATTTTTCCGTGTTTTCAAATTCACTAAGATCGTTTACTTTTGATGACTTAAATAAAAAGGCTAAATATTGAAACTTAAAATAAATGTTGTATAATTTTGCCATTTTTCATCAAAATAATTTTTTTTAAGCTAAGTTCTTATCTACCAATGCTGTAAATTGACATACAACAGAAGAAACAACATCACTAGTTACTGAAATAACTTGTAATAACCCACTGTCTTCCGCTTAAAAATTGCAGAGGAACCATTGATTTTTGCTAACTCTGAAGTATTCCATGGAGCGGCACACTCCATTTTCGTTCACAAAACTATGTTTAGTAAACGCCTGTTGTTTGAATTTAATTAATTTAAATTGAATGTTTGTATCTTTGTACAGGGTTGTCCATTTTTCGCCTTCAAAAGTAAAGTTAAATAAAAGACACATGAAGCTTTGATTTCGATTAAACTTTTATTTCATTATAATATTAGGACCCTGCCAATATGCACCAAATACAATGTCATTTAAATGACCGCCTCTAGATTGGTTGCAACAAAGGATATTTTTGAGGTAGTTTCCGGACGGTATCTCGGCTATAACTTAACGAATGTTGGTTTTTAAATACCCCAGCATTTTGGGAGTTATCCACGTAAGCACGGTCTTTGACGTGGCCCCTTGAAAAAAATCTCGAACGATGTCAAATTCCATGATCTTGGTGGATAATTGACGTCGCCAAAACGTGTAATTAGGCTTGCTGAAAGCTTCTCATTCAATAAAGCCAAAATTGATCATGTTGTGTGGCTCGTGGTACCACAAGTCGTCCAGTTCATAATCTTCAATTGCAGGCCAAAAAAATTCGATTATCTTACGGTCATAGCGCTCTGAATTCAAATTCGGATTATCCGCCACACTTTCATTAGCATAAGCGATATTTTCGGCAGTGCGTACATTGCGATTATGCACTGCTTCCAGTCTCTTCAAATTTCTCTATAATCTTGCCAATTCCATGCACAGTAGGTTAAATATGACGACCATAATCACCCCGTAATGCAGGAAAAGTGCCCACTTTTGAATCATCACTTTTGTAGTAAGTTTTAACTATTCTTCGTTTGTTAAACGATCGATATTCACAAATGACAAACTTTCCACCAAATAAACTACACTTAGATGACAGGACGACAGCCAGATGACACCCTGCAGGCTTGTCATTTCGGCGGTTCTGAAACCACTAAATGGACAACCCTGTATGACAGCTAAAAAAAAAAATTCCTGAGAAAATAAATTTTTTCAGAAACACGTAAATTGAAAACTCTGACCTCTTCACAGTCACACTATGATTGCATTTTTGTCTGGTTTTCTCTATCCACATATAGTTCTTTGGTAAGTAAGAGGGCCGATTCTAGTTCATTTTTCATTCGGCAAGTTATAAAAAATGAATGTCCGCATGGTGATTCAAACATGGACATTTTTCGTGCATTACGGGTTGATCATAACCATCATAATCGATCTACTGCCCAAGAAACTGGCACGATTATAAAGACATTTGAAGAGACTGAAAGCGTTACAGATGTGCAGCATCGCAATGTATGCACTGCCGAAAACATCGCTCAGTTAGTGAAAATATGCTGGATAATCCGAATTTGTTGATTCCACGCTGTTCTCAGCAATTTGGCCTATCTTATGGCTCATCATGGCGTACTTTCCGTCCATATATATGTAGAGTCCAACCCACGCAACAATTAAAGCCGTCTGACCATTCACAACGCCGTAGATATACTGATTGGGTGTTACAGCAACTGGCTTTCACTGCTGATTTTTTTTAACAAAATTTTCTTCAGCGATGAAAGTCACTTCTCACTCGGTGATTACGTCAACATGCAAAATTGTCACATGAGGAGAATTATGGCTCGGAGAACCCAGAAGTGATTGCGAAAAAGCTAAAAGGAAAGGGTGGCTCTTTGGTGCGCATCATAGTCTGGAGGTGTCATTGGGCCGTATTTTTTCGAAAATGACGCTGCAGGGACCGTTCCCAATTATCAATTCATTTTAGAGCGCTATGGCCGTGTGAAAAACAGTTTTTTCTGATCTGCAATTGAAGATTATGAACTGGAAGATATGTGTTTTCAACAAGACCACGCCACGAGCCACACAACAAGACCGATTTCGGCTTTATTGCATGAGAAATTTTTAGAGAGAGAGAGAGTGTAATTTCAAGATTTGACGTGACGTCAATTTGCCGCCAAGAT
>JAHXMU010000287.1:1919912-1932184 GCA_019455685.1 Philornis downsi | reverse complement strand
TTTTCCAAGCTAATGCCTTCTTTCACCAACGCAAATGAAGCAACGCAAAAGCACTGAAAACACTTGTTCGGGCAACCACAGCCAGCACGATGCTCCCACTAGAGGTCCAACACCATTGACCAGGACCAATGTTCCTTGGGCCCCTGGTCACCTGTGCTACCAGAAGAGAAGAACCCTCTGGTCTGGGTTTCGCAGACAAGCTACTCCAGTTTTGCTTTATCATACCTCGCATGGAACTGGTAATCCGTAATCTACGGCATAGATTTTCAATGTCCGAGGAGAGAATATCAACACAGCAAAGCACACCATGCTTTAATCATAGTTCATTAACCAGATCTCTCTGGTCATACAACTATATTAACGGAAAAGATAAATCTTCTGATACCTGATGTGCCTTGTTTAACTATGACTCTCCCCTTTACTAAGTTTTCGAAAAACGAGTTCCAAGATCAGTTTGATGTCATATTATAGGTGAATCCCAAGACATAATCCACCTGTTCCTAGGGCGCCTGGGACAAAGCCACACTACTTTGTTTTTGTACGCAAGCATCATCCTTTGCCTGCTTAATTACAGGATCAGGTAGAGAGGCCTGCGTTCTAGGGGTAAGCGGTGCAAAGCATCCTAGGAAACACCCGCCTATCCCTAAAGTAATTGGGACAATCTCACGGCTTATTGTGACGTATTTTGCATTTGGATGTGCACCTCCATCCATTAGGAGCCCAACTAATGTAACAATTAAAGCCAGCTGACCATTCACAACGCCGTAGATATGTTGATTGGGTGATACAGAAACAGCCTTTCAATGCTGCTTTTGCGAACCAACATTTTCTTCAGCGATGAAGCTCATTTCTCATTCGGTGGTGATAGCCGAAAATATGCATAGAAATAATTAGAACTTACTACAAAAATGGTGATTCAAGCATATATTTTCTGCTGCTATGAAGCTCATATGGCGGCATATGAGGCTAGGAGAACCCAGAAGTGATTGCCATTGCATGCAGAAAAAGTGACTGTTTGATGCGTCTTATGGTCTGGAGGTGTCATTAAGCCGTATTTTTTCGAAAACTATAATACTTCAAAATGATTCACTGCTGCAGCAAATCTATAGGCGGTCCCTTAAATGATATTGTATATCGTACATAATGACAAGATTCAAGCGTTATAATGAAATAAAAGTTTCATCGAAATCATAGTTTTATAAGTGTTTTTTTTAACTATGCTTTTGAAACCGAAAAATGGAAAGCCTTACACTTTCAACACTTCCTTCTAGTTGATTACATTTTTGTCTGAATCAAGTGATGCATACCTTTATTTCTTCGGGTGAAAGTATAAAAATGATTCTACTGGCACATTCCGTTTCAACTGCACATTTTCATATTTCAGTCGATTTTTCCATTTGGTCACGTTTGAAACTGACAAATGCAGTAAATTGCGTTTAAAATCAGTTATATATCTTTGTGTTAAGCACTGACCATTATGAAAATGATTTTTTTTTTCAAGTCAGCCAGTTTATTCAATTTAGGGGGATTTTGTAAACTTGTTCAGATGATGGTCATTATGGCTTTTGTATGTGTTAAGTGTCTCCTGAGATCAATATTGCAAAAATGCCAGAAACAGACATAACTATATAATCAATTTGTACAAAACTACTAAATAAATGTTATTAAGCAGCAACAAAACTAACAAAACCAATTGAATGTAAATAATTGAAATACGATTACTTGTTTGACAGCATGTCCGATAGATCCTCAATTTGTCTCTTGACAGATTTACAACTGAAAACCTCAATTACAACTAAAAACAACAAGAGAACACGTAACGTAATTGTTTATTTAATTTCTGCAATTTGTTTAAAATCCAAATTCGTAAAATGTTATTCACGTATGAAAATGATTTATCACTTCACATTTCATGAGTCATTGAACTCATGAACTCATTTTTCATAAAACTTTTTGTGAGTGATTTCTTTTTTACGTTTTTCTCCTGCTTGCTAGCTTGTGAATTCAATAACCTCCCCTCATCTGTGTGCACAAATGGGGTACTGCCACTTTGGCCAAGAATTTTATGAAAATTTTATAAAGACTCTGATAATATTTTAGCATAATACGCAAGAGTTGCGGTGGCGAAAAGGACGACAAAGATATGAAAAATATATGTGAGTACAATTTATAGAAAAACGCGCAAAAGGCAAGAAGACGGAGAGGGAGAGAGAGAAAGCTTTTGGTTTTTTCTTTCCTCTATTAAAAATTATACAGAGACAGACAGTAATGTATGATATTGCCCAAAAAAAAAAAGAAATGAAAGAACAAAAAACTACTCAAAACCAACTTCATCATTTTAATGAACAAAAAATAAAAGTGTCATATGTCAACCAAGGGACTAATTATCAGGCCAAAAACCTTTTTTACGGTTAGACCACGCCACATTGTACCACTTCTCGGCATATGCAGCACTTCGAGACGAAGCGGCAACATCATCACTGATGACAGATTCAGACTGCAGCAGTAGTGGCTGCAACAACATTGAACATAATTACAGACAGGTAAAAATCGCATAATGGGGGAAACGGTTTCAATTGTAAATTGAACGATTATAACTGGTGTGGATGGAATTAATATTGGAATAAATTGTTAATAATAATTAAATATATCAATGGATATAAAAAAAAGTTCTGAATAAAACTGAAAAAAAAAATTAATAATTCTTAAATATTTTGATTTTTGAAGATTTAAGTTTTTCAGGCTGGAAGCGCTGGTTGGTGATGGCGTCCAAACGTCATCTGTCAAAGTAAAAAGTGTACAGTATACTCTGAGATTTCATCACGGAATGACGAATGACCTTCCACAACGTCTAATTTTTGGTGAATGGGTCTTACAAAAGCTCAATGAAAATCCGCTGTTTTATATAAAAATTGTGTTCAACGATGAGGCTCATTTCTTGCTGAACGGAGACGTACACAAGCAACACTGTCGCCACATACCATACATGAATTACAGATGCATACCGAAAAACCGACAGTCTGGTGTGGTTATGGGCTGGTGGCATCATCGGTTCATTTTTCTTCAAAGACGACTGTGACAGAAACGTTACTGACAACAGCGAACGATATCCAGCCATGATGCGCGACTTTTTTCTGCCCCAGTTGGCTGAGTTGAACTTGGTTTATAAGTGGTTTCGTCCGGACGGTAAAACATGCCACGCTGCTCGTGAAACAATGGATATGTTGAGGGATGAATTTGGCGAGCAGCTTATCTCTCGATTTGGCCCTGTGAGTTGGCCCCCAAGATCTTGCGATTTAACGCCTCATGCATATTTCTTGTGGGGTTATGCCAAGTCGTTAGTTTATGAGGACAAGCCGAACACTATTGAAGCCTTACAGGGTAGCATAATACGCGTTATTCGTGGAATACAGGCCAAAATGGTCGAAAACGTGACGAAAAATTGGACCTGGATATTGGATATTTTGAGACGGATCCACGGACAACATTTATGTTTAAAATTTAAAAGGCAAACACCAATTTATCGATGCAAATTTGAGTGCTTTATTCGATTTAAAAAAAAAAACTACGATTAAAAAATCACCCTATATAACGTTAAAAATATTACAATTGAATTATTGAAATGTTTACAATGAATTTGAAATAAACCAAGGTCATTGATATTTGAGAAAAGCATAAAGTATAGTAAAAATAAATTCATTAATTTACCATGGTATTGGAGGTTTTACGTAGCATAGTTAGAATAATCTGGTTAACATCAAATAAGCACCGCTTCCAACGACAATTTGTTGACACTTAGAGGGCAATTTCAATATTCCTCTATCGTACAAACTCTCGTTCCTATATGCGAAAAAACTGGGATATTCGACTTTCACAAGTTTCTCTTGAGGCGAATCTTCCACCAGCAAACTCATTCACCATAGACATCAACATGGCGCAATCATTTGTTTGCGGACTATAAGGCGAATGAATAAGAACCTTCCAACCAAGCTGCTAACGCTTCTGGTGAGCCACTATCAATGTATGAGGACTGGCGTTGTTCTGAAGGAGCACAATCCCTCTCCTACCGGCCAAAGCTGGCCACTATTGAACGACAGACTGTCCAATTGCTGACAGTTTAATTCCGAATCAAGAATTTGGTTATAGGGTATCAGACCAAACAGATGATTTCTACCAATCGCAGCACAGAGCAAAGCCTTCTCGATCGTCAATCCCGGCTTGGCAAACGATTGCACTGCCTCACTGTGATTCGACCACAACCAGTTTCCCTAGACGTTGTTGTAAATGACCAAAATCTCAAGAGCAACCATTATTTGCTTCAGAAATGGTTCAATTTTGATTCGATTTGTAAGCGATTCACAGATGAAAATTCTGTTTATGAGTTTTTTTTTATGCTAACTCTGGTGGCACTTATAAAAGGAGATTCGTTTTTCATCCAGCCTTATTCAAGTGGCTCTAAATGGTTCTTTTTCTGCAATATGCAGCTATTTGGCAACATAAACACTGCTGACATAATGATCGGCCTTAACAATTGCTAATATTGTATCGACATTTTCAACAATTGGCCTGGCAGAGTGTAGCTCAAATTTGACACTAAAGTTACCCGAAACGAATCCCTGAAACCAAAATTGGCTGTAATAGACTGCTGTGGAAGCAGTGCTATGAAAACTACTCACATTTTCAGCAGCATGATTTGAGTTTTCACTATAATACCTGAAATGTTGTATTTTTTCTGATGTCCAAATTTAAAGCACATACAAGTAATTATAATTCTAATTACAAAACTTTCTTAATAGTTTTCTGAATACGAAATTTTATTTTCCCAAGTGAAGTGGTGGATCCTTGTCTTATCCGCGGTAATAAATCAACGCAAAAATTCGGCTTTTTTGCTGTAAATCATATTTACGACGGTGTTTTTACTCTCTTGAAAGCAAGCCCGGCACCTATATTGCACACAGCTTTCTCACCTTCAAATCTTCTGTCAATATGCCATGTATAGTAGCCTATCATTTCAGCTAGCTCACGCTTCTTCAGTTGACGGTCATCCAATACCATTTTGTGGATTTTTTTAACCGTGTTGACCACTACAGTGGTCGTCTTGGCAGCTTGTATGGCCTCGTTTAAACTCTGCTATCCAATATTTCACAGTTGTGAATTTAGCTCGGTTTTAATATTGGTTGGACTGAGACCTTTTAAATAGAGGCATAAGAATTGCATAATGGTGACCAATATGTCTATGTTAACAATTGCAATGGGATCGTTTACTTTTGATGACTCAAATAAAAATGCTAAACAACATGGCACCTTGAATCTTAAAACCTATATTTTATAGGGTTGCCGCCTTTGACCGAAATAATTTTTTCAACCTATTGGCAGTATGTATACGTAAGGTCGGCTAGTTTTGGGACCGCATTCGTACAGATTGGCCGATTTAGCAAAAATCATTACTTAAAGCCATTCATTTCAAATACAGTAAGTCATAATAATTCAGCTTCTTTTATTGTGAATTAATTCACTGCATTTCTGCGTACTTTTTCAGCAGTGCACAGACGATGGGTGAAAATATAAGTAAATCATCATCAGTAACTTTATGATGGCACCAGTTTAATAGAAAAATTTAAAATTTTTCAAACATTATTGACGATTTTCTACTGTTAGCCGTTCAGCCATCCAGGGCAGCAGGACAGACTGTCATGACCCTGAAATGAATTTCGTCTTAATGTAACTGGAGTCCAACAATTTTATATGACGTACGTATTTAGGTTGTGGATATAAATACTTTTTTACTTTAGTCTTTTTAGTATTCCAAAAAACTTCAATTTGAATTGTTTATCTTTACGTACCAGAACTCATTGATAATTTATTTTTAGGCACATTTTGAATCTTGAATTTCAATCCAAATGTTCTTAGTCTTACATTATGGATATGAAGTGTAGTACACATTCATTGATGTGGCTTTGATTTCAATCTGTTTTTATGCTCAATAGACCATTTGTTAGAAGCAAGAAGAACAAGAACTCAATACAAATTCCTCGATTGCTTTCAATAAAAATCGAATAAAGCCAACACCAGCACTTCCAACCAACACACAATTGCCAGGAGCAATAAATAGAAGTAGGTGAGCACTCAGTGCGGGTGTATGAATTCATTCTACAGTTCAGGGTGTATGTGTGTGTGTGTGTGTTTATTTTCTATGGAAATGTGGATTCTTATTTAAATGTTGACAGGATGTGATTTAATAAAATTAATAGTTTAGATAGTTCAGTGGCAATGTGTGCATCAGTTAGGTATAAAATAGCTTTACAAATTCTCCTGTTAAGAGATTTATTTATTCTTATTTGAAATAAAGCACACCATATGTGGCTTATGAGTATACCCAGCAAAAGAAAAGCATACAGGGAAGTTTTAAAAGATCCGCTGACCGTGGTCTAGAAGTGGTGGAAAAATGGATAATCGCCGAAGAATTTAACATAGTTTTGTCATAAGAGGAATGTTGCTGGTTTACACCTTTTTGCTGTCTTTACTAGATCCACATTCTCTTTAGATCCCTTTACATTATTTTTATGACGATTTTCTTCTTTTAATTAGAATTTACATAACTACTTAATCAGAGTTATTGATGAACAACAATTTTAAATACATGTTACAGATTTTTAAGATTTTGTTTCAGAAAAAAAGTACTAAAACTGTTTTATAATCATATAACGGCTGAAGGATATGGCCACATTATGATTAAAAAGAGCTTTTTCGAGAAGTGGAAAATCAGCTCATGGAGCACTTGTGGAAGCTATGAAAATACTATTCTTTGAAATGAATTTTCTTGCTGTGTGGGTTTCCACATATATTTCGATTAGGCCAGACACGAAACATACAGGAAGTGGGAGATTTAGATCTATGTCTTGATATACAATCTTTAATAAAAGTATCGGGGATTGGTATAAAAATATACAGGAAATTTATTAATCATTTCAACACAATAAATTATTTTACCTTCAATGTACGCCCTTCCGGAATCTAATCATCAAAATATTTTTCAAAAAAATTTGTAGGAAAAAAACTTTAGTACTCGCCTCGAATTGTTTTATATGTATTCTACCTACTGTAAACGGGTGCCTCAAAGTCTTAATTTAAATTTTGGAAAGAGAAAATAGTTAACCAAATCTATATAAAATGATCGTTCGGTGATATTTGTTGAGTTTAAGGTCAGAAATTAGTTCACAGAGACAGCTTTATTAGATGGTGCGTTATCATGGTGCAAACTTCAAACGATTTTTTTCGTACAAATCTAATCCTTTCCGGTTAATGTACTCTTTGAAACGTCGCATAACGTCGTTAATCGTCGTTAATATTCCTTATTCCCCAAACGGCCTTCTGGCAAGAATACCAAGCGATAAGCACCGCGACAATCAAGGAAAGTAGTCTGAATTATGTCGCTTTCGGCTCATTATGCGCCTTACCGAAGTTTATCGGCTGGTTTGTGTATCAAATTCGTAAATCCCTGAGCCAACATCATTCATAATGCGCTTTATGAATGATTGAGTTATTGAAAAAAATAATTCAAGTTTCTCAGAACTATTCCCTGTAACACGCAATAACCTGACTTCAGTAACCATGTCCACACTGCCGCTCACTTGCAATAGTGGCTACTATTTAAAGCACACTTCACATAACGGTTCAGTTTTTAATTATTTGCTCCTCCTACTTCCACACATAACCTACAAAAAATTTCAAGCCATGGAAGTGTCCCATTATTTTAATTCGCTCTTCTCTTTTAAATGAGTGAAAAATGTGTTCTTTTTTGGCCCATTTAAATAGCACCCCTCACATGGTATTCAGCTTAAGTGTGAAAGTCTTTTGCAGATCATCATAAATCAGATCGGATTGCAGTAATTGTAAATATAAAACAATCGATTTTAAGTAAAATAGGCCGAGTTAAATCCTTGAGTGTCGAGTAAAGACTCAAATTAAAACCTACAAGGAGTGTGGACTTTCTATATATCAAAAAGTTATATCGACATATTTACGTGACACCGAAGGCTATGGAAATAATTTTTTGTCGTACGACTATGACGTGGAGTAGAGAGTGGAATAGAATTATATTTTCCGATGAAAAAAAAAATTAATTTAGAGGGTTTTGCTGGATATAATTACTACTTCCACGATCTTCGAAAAGATCGATTACACAGCCGAGAATGTTGAGTTATGGTGTGGAGTGTGATCTTTTATTATGGCACAATAAAGTTCCAATTTCTTTCGGCAAAAATGAATGGGACTTCACACAAAGCCGTGGTGGAAAAAGCTTTGCCTGAAGTTAAAAATGCTATCGGAGAATTGGAATGGAAATTCCAGTAAGACAACGCGCCAATCCACACAGCAAGACACGTCAAACCATGGATTGAAATAATTCCTTAAAATAGTTATCAACCACAGACTCCATCTCTTCATTGTTGGCAAATCTTTTACCGCCTGGCCATTTTTCCAGGTTTGAAAGTACACCCTTCACGTCGCTGTTTTTGCTCTACTGAAAGCAATCGCGGCGCCCATCTTGCACACAGCTTTCTCACCTTCAAATCTTTGGTCAATATAGCATGAACAGCACTTTTTGAAATGCCTACAATTTCAGCTAGCTCACACATTTTCAGCCGATTATCCTGAAATACCATTTTGTTGATTTTCTTAACCACGTCTGGCGCTGACTCCTCAATTGGTCGACCACTGCGGTGTTCGTCTTAACTGCTCGTACGGCCTTGTTTAAACTCTGCTACCGAATATTTTACAGTTACAAACGAAGAGGCAAACTCCCTCAGAATAGAATATAGCTCGGCTTTAATATTGATTGGACTCATATTCAATTCAAATGGAAATATTGAATTACATAACGGTGACTAATTTTACCCATGTTTATAATGTTGTCGTAATAGTGGAAGTTATCAAGCTCAACTGTTTCGATTGATCAGGAGCTAAACACTTTAAAAATTAATTTGGAACCACTTAAATAGGTTAGGTTAGGTCAATGGGTCACTCTGAATAGACAAACTCACTTAGACTGTATAGTCCATTGTACCACGGAAACCAGAGATATGGATGTCCCTATTTCCCCCAGTTGAACCTTCCTGAGCGCCTCAAAAAGCTCTTAAGTCGTGCAATATCCACATCGACCAGAGCTCCTATATCCCTAAAAAAATAAAAGCCCAGAGTTGATCCCCGCCTGCTCACCAGGGCGGGGCAATTACAGAGAAGGTGTTCTATGGACTCCTCCTCCTCTTCATCTCTACAGCTCCAGCAGAAGTCACTAATCGCAACCTTCAATCTCACTGCATGTCTTTTAATCAGACAGTGTCCCATCATGACGGATACAAGCAATAAGACGTCGGCTCTTGATAGCGATAGCTGTGTGTGTGAACGCTTCAGATCTAGGCTAATCACGGTTAGCCGCAGCAAACGCTGCCCAAGTTAGGATTAACGATTAGGAAAGTTTTTCTGCGTGTTCAGTGCGATTGTCTGGAAATCACCTACTATGACCAGCTCCCCTAAGGCTATTGTACTCTTAACAAATCGCCAATAGGCTACACATGGATAGTGACTCACTCAAATTTGGTAAGCTTGGTTGGGAGTTTCTTAAGCATCTACCTTATAACCCGGACTTACCACCTGGTGATTACTGCCTTTTCCCATCTATGGAAAATGAAAACTTCGTTTTAGGAGAAGCTTGCGATAGTCGACTGCCCCAATTTTTTGCCAATAGGGATGGGGGTTCCTATAGGAGAAAGATATAATGGAATTACGTTTAATTCTGCAACTTCTAATTACACTAAATAAAGGCTTCAATGACAAGCAAAAATATCGAATTCAATTTAACTACGCAATATTTGTTATGTGTAAGTTAGTCTATTAGACTGAAATGTTTGCATTGGTTTAATATTTAAAAACTTTGATCAATAATATGCGCTTACTGAATATTGCAACAAATATTATTATTAACCCTACGAAAAAAAGATATTAAAACAAGAAAAATTTAAAAAATAGAAAAAAGTGTTTACGAAGGCGGTCCCAAAACTAGCCGATCTGACATATAGATGGTGCCAGTAGTTTGAAAAAACATATTTCGGTGAAAAGTGATAACCTTATCAAACATTCGTTTGAAATTTCAAGGCGCCAGGCTGCTTAATATAATATTTTTGTTTGAGTCATCAAAAATAAACGATCTAAGCGAATTTGTAAACATGAAAAAGTTGGTCACCGTTTTGTAATTCAGTATTTCTATTTGAAAGGTCTCAGTCCAAACAATATCAAGGCCTAGTTGGATTCCATTCTGGGGGAATCTGGTTCTTCGTTCACGACTGTAAAATATTGATTAGCAGAGTTTAAGCGAGGCCGAACGAGCTGCCAAGACGAACACCGTAATGGTCGATCAATTGAGGTGTCCACGCCACACTGGTGGGAACGGTATTGTATGATCGTCGGCGGAAGGTGCGTGAACTAACTGAAATGATAGGCATTTTAAAAAGTGATACGCTTTGTATATTGACCGAAGATTTGAAGATGAGAAAGCTGTGCGCAACACGGGTGCCGCGCTCGTTTTCTGTAGAACAAAAAGAGTGTCATGAAGATGTTTCAGTACAATGTTTGGTGATGTTTCACCGCAATAAAGCCTAATTTTTGCGTCGACTTATGACCATAGAGAAGACATGGGTCCAAGCAAAGCAGTGGACTGAAATGGGAGAATTGTGTTCAAAGAAGTCGAATACAGTTCCATCTGCAGGCAAGGTCAAGGCGTCTGTTTTTTTGGGATGCGAATGGGATTATTTTTATTCATTATCTTCCGGAAAAGTAAAAGAAAAGCCACCAACTGCAATTATTATACTAATTTATTGCAGCGTTTAGGTTATGAAATTATGGAAAAAGAGCCGGATTTGGCGAAAAAGAATGCGTTGTTTCATGAAGACAATGCTCCAGTTCACACAACCACTATTGCAATGACCAAAATTAAAGAATTAAAGTTAGGATTGCTTCATCACGTACCTTATTTGCCAGATTTAACACGCACTATTTTCTTTTTTCCAAACTTGAAAAATGGCTCGGTGGCAAAAGATTTGCCATCAATGAAGAGGTGGAGTCTGAGGTTGGTGGCTATTTTAAGGAGTTTGGCAGTTCTAACTGGAAACGGGGTATAGGAGCTATTTAGTATCACAGGAGAAGGTGTATGGAGCTAAAAGGAGATTAGGTAGAAAACTAAAGACAAATTTTCCCAACTTTTTTGTGTCTCTATGTTAGGTCGGTTAGTTTTGGGAAATAAAAATTTGTTAAAAAAATATATGAAATATTTTATACGTCTGTTTACCACGAATAAGTATTCTGATAACTTAATTAATTGCCAGGGATTTATTCTATTTATTTAAAATGGGCTTGACTCCACTGCCCCAGCGGAAAATTACCTTAATGCAACACCCACCAACAACTGCAAAAAAAAAAAAAAATAAGTGTTGATATTTAACAAATTGTCAATCTCCACAAAATTGACCGATTTTTTCTATGAATATTCAACAAAGATATCTGACCAATCATAAATTACCGCATATTAACCAATGGAGACACCCGTTCCTAGCTGCGAACAAACTGACTTTTAATGAAATCAAATATCAAATGGGGCATAATTTAATGCATTTACTTATGGCAACATTTGATTTTGAGCTTTTTATTATTTTGCGATATTGCTGTTTGCTTTTTTTTTTCCTCTGTCATAGACTGCTAAACGTATGTGAAGTCGAAGGCAGGAACAGCAGCCATGGAAAAAAACTAACCACCTTAACGTGAGTAAAAAAAGTATGCAATTGACACAGAAACCCCTGACAATTCGTGACAATTTATACGACATATCAATGACACCATGGACAGTCATACGCTCTCATAGGCGAGCAAAGGCAGGTCCATGTACACGTATTGTCGATTGTGCACACCGTCATTCCGTTCGTCAGCCATACATGAACTGACACTGAAGTTAAATAACAGCAACGGTTGAAATATCGGCGGGGCGCAATAAGTTGAAATGCTGAATTGATTTGATTTCTATGACAGCGGTTTGAAACTGCAGCAGCAGTCGCACAGTCGGCTAGAAAATTTCATCACAGAACTTAATTTTGGGTGGTAGAGTACAGACTCACTCAAAGAAATGAAGAACAAAAATCTGTGTTTAAACATTTTAAAAGGTAGAGTAAAAAGAAATCCATTATTATTATTATTATTATTATTATTATTATTATTATTATTATTAT
>JAHXMU010000287.1:1745740-1919902 GCA_019455685.1 Philornis downsi | reverse complement strand
ATTATTATTATTATTATTATTATTATTATTATTATTATTATTATTATTATTATTATTATTTTCTTTTTTTTTTTTTTTTTTTTTTTGAACAAATAAGTCTAGTAATCTGTTACCGAACGTGGCGCGATAGTTACTACACGCGACTATCGGTCGCATGGTTACAGGTTCAATCCCGCATACAGTTACCTACCATTATTTGAGCGAAGGTCGCCTTGATGTGTTCGATGAACAGTTCGAGCAGTCAAGTAATCGACAAATCTTATAAATTCCTATGAAACTCTGACGTTCGGAATCGTCGTTTAATTGTAGAATCCGTTGAGTGAGTCTAAAAATAGAATGCGTGTTAGATTACTAAATGTGAAAAGTTCTCCCATGTTTCATTTATGAGATGTAAGGGATTTTTTTTTTTTGAAGTTTGATAATCTACGTCTCCCTTTGTATAGGGTGGCGCATAACTAACGTTAAGATTTGATCAGCGAATACATTTTTTGTTTAAGTCTTTTTTTTTTTTGTCTCTTTACACAATAACCTAAATAATACTTGGGAAATTGATAATGGAAAGGCTCAGCACACAACAAAGAACCAAAGTTGTTCAATTTTACTTTGAAAGTTAGCATTCGAATATTCAGATTATTACGAAATTTCGTTCATGTTCGAAATGCTCGAAAGAACGCATTCATTATAGTCGCCGTTAACGTTACTTATGCGCCACCCTTTATAAACCCAAAAGGGTTACGATGGATGGTGTTAGAAAGATAATATTTCGTACTCAAAACAGTCCTGTTTTATATCCGCCAAATGCACTGATCTACGTATGCCTATGCCCAACCACATTTTAGCGCGGTGCAAAATTTGTAAGGGGTGACAGAATAGACGAGCTGAATCGATGGATTCTTTAAAATACACTTAACAACAGGGTGCCCGTCGAGAAGGTATACTAATTTGTTTGTTTATAATTTTTGATTAAATGAAAGAGAATGGATCTTATATTGATAAATGTTTTATTTAATGTCGGCAATTATGTATGGAATACAATATCAGATAAATGGCCGCCTCTGTTAGCCTCACAAATGACAGCCCTTTTGACCACATTTTTCATTACATTTTCACACATTTCATCACGAATATTTTGTTTAAGTTGCTCAAGCGTTTCTGGTTTATTTGTATAAACCTTGATTTTCAGATATCCCCACAAAAAGATGTCCGGAGCGGTCAAATCAGGCGACTGTTTCTTGAAATAACTTGTTGTGGAAAGAGGTCTCGCAGTAATCCATTGTAATCCTGGCTGTAGTTGTGACGTCAAAACGTTTTCAATTATACTACAATATCGCTCTCCATTGACAGTTACCGTTACGCCATTTTCAGTTTCAAAGAAGTAACTTCCAATGATTCCTCCTGACCAAATTGCACACCAGACTGCCACTATTAATGGATGCAAAGGTGCCTGATGAATAATTTATGGGTTTCCCATTGCCCAGAACTGAATATTCTGTTTTAAATTGTCTTGTCGAAAAAGCTCTTGTGCAACTAAATCTTAAATGGAAACAAATGCAAGTCCTTGTGCACAATTGTGACCAAAGTTGTTCTTTGAAGACCAAGCTGCTGAGCACGACGTCGAATTGAGGTTGATGAATTGTTTTGAAGACTTTCTTGAGCAGCAGTAATGTTTTCAGCCGGCCTTGCTGTACTTTGTGGTCCATGCTTGATCCTATCATAGTAATCGATGATTGATTTTGATAAAATGTTTTAACGATTAAAACATTTTGGTTCATCGAATATTTTTCCATAATAAATTTGCCACGTCTCTACTTCACGACTGCCAAATATGAACTGCTAAGACTAACGTTTAAAATGGCGGCAAAACAAAGTAGTATACCTTCCCGACGGACACTCTGTATTTTAATTTCAACAATTCATTTGCTAAATGCCTGAGGTCTGATAAATTATACTGAATTTAATACAATTAAATGAAATATATAAATCTAGGTAAAATTACTTGATTTGCATTTCATTTACCAAAGAGGGCATGGTTATCCGGCAAATAATAAATTTTACGAAGCGTTAAAATACATTATAATTTCCAAAAATTTAAATAACTGCAGTCAGTCTGCGGATAACAGCGGAAAATTAAATTTCGACAGACAGTCTAATTTGTATGGGAGGTATCAGAAGGGGTATGGCAATGACCTTCGTTTATATTCCCATAACTTACTTCACGTATAACGTGTGACAAATTTGATTGAATTCAGCACAACTGCTAAAAAGAATATGAAGCCAATCATACGAGTATACTGGTTAAATCGGTCAGTCTCTGTGGGGGGTATTAGAAGAAGCGTGGTTACTGAGCCAATTTTTCTTTATGTTTACAGAAAATTGTAAGTCGGTATATTGAACTCAGGCCTACCGTTTAGAAATTACAGATGAATGATTGAATTCCGAGAAATCGGTAAATTTTTATGGCACCTGCCTTATTTTGGGAGGGATTTTTATGTTGGTACACGCTCTACATGTACCAACTTTTCTCAAATCTAAAGCAACCGTATACGAGATATGAATATAACAATACATGGACCAAATGGACGATTTGTATGGGAGGTACCGGAAGGTTACATCGTCAGTCGGTCGATATTCATTAAATACTATCAATCATTATAAACATATGCAAGGAACAATCTATTAATGTAGAACTACAGAAAAAAAACTAAATTCCTGAAATTCAGACAACTAGCAGGGAAAGTACCAGAAGGAACGGGTTAATTTGGCCTATTTACAATATCCTGCTACCGCCTGACAAAATTTTTGGCTGTGGCCAGTTTTGACAAGTTTGGTAAAGACTTGAGACTGTTAAACCGATATCGATTGACCGACTTAGTATGTCATGAAAAGCATTTGGTGAAAAGATGCTTGGAACTCAAATGATATGTAAGGTGAGTTTCATATTTATAAGGCCACCCATAAATTTGTTTTATTTGCGTAACGGTAAATTTTTTTGTTTGTTATGATGTTCTATCAAAATACTTGTTTGGACGAAAACATCATGCATACAAACTTTGGGATTTATGCAGATAACGGTAATCTTAGTTATAATTCTGCTTTGGACATGTTTCACAATTATAATGCCAAGTTCAATTAGTGAGTTTTTGGTAAAATTCTGTAATAAGAAAGACATACCGTGAAGAAAAAGTCTGACGAAACACGAACTAGGTAAAATAAACGCTCACAAAGACGAAGGATGCAATGAAAGAGAAATTGGATCCAAACTGGACACGAGCTATAGTCTCATTCAAAATTTTGTACGAGATGCCGACACTTATGGATCTAATAAGGAGGAATAAGGAAAGGGATAAAGTAAGATCATTCCTTCGGATAGAAATATGAAGGGAGCTCGCCATAGGGATGCCGCAATAATTGGCGCGAATAATTCTCATGGACAGAATTTCCATGTGCGAACCTCTGTTGAATATCAACAAAATCGATGGCTCACTTACGTCAACCTCAATCGAAAAAGGTCGTGATCGAATCGGTGGTCAAATCAGATTTGGCGGTCAGGGAGATCGTGTGTGTTTGGTGGAATTGCAAGGGAATCATCTACTATGAGTCATTTTCTAGGAACAAACATCTAATTCGGAACTGTACAGTCAACAATTGGATCGTCTGAAGGAAACAGTCACCGGAAGAGACCAGCTTCGCTCAATAAGAGAGGAAGTGTGTTCCATCAGGGCAATGCCATATCTCTCACATAGATAGCGTCTCTGGGAGCTTAGTTCGGAGGCATTTTTTTTTTTTTGCCAATAGAAGGGAATGTTTTTATGAGAAGGGCATAATGAAATTAAATAAAACGGCTCATATTTGCATGGGATCGTTCCGATTATGCTAATTAAAGTTTTCAACGTCAAGCCAAAATATTGGATTTATTTTCATTATGCCTTATATAGGTATACAACATCTTCTTGAAATAAACTTGTTCGTTTTTGAATTTAGATAATTGAGTTGTACTTGACTTCGTTGAGAACATTTTCATAGCGGTGAGCAAAACTTCTCAATTGTTCTGTAAAGTAATAAACCCTTAAGGTGGCGATGATGTTCGAGAAACTGAGAGCTAAGAGCACTAAGAGCACTGAAGATGGTACTTGTACAGGAGGTGCCGATAGGGAGCAAAGTGCCTTCTGAGAACGTTGCAGCTATGCTTTTGGAGAGCTGTAAATTCAAATTTACAGTGGACTGTATGTAGGCTTACGGGGGCGAAGTAAACGTGTGCAATGTTCTGCTCGGCGTTTAAGCGACGTTGACTGACGATGCGGTTAAGGGGACGCTGCGCCGACAAGCTTTTGGTGACGGCTTCAGACTATTTCTGATGAGCGTTATTGTGGAGTGGTTTATCCACTTCAGCGCACAAAGATTGAAGGTAGGAAAACTTCTCGCTCCGAAAGTAATTGGAGATAAAAAAAACAACTTGAATTTAAATGGGAATTCAGATTAAGTTTAATTGGGTGTAGCTCACCGTTCGGGTTGTAAATTATAAGTAAGTCTTTATATCCGTTGCACTTAAAACATAACATCGGTTTTCTTCTTTTTATATTTAACATTTTCTTCGAAATTAGTTTTGGAATTCACAGTAGGAACATTGGGACAGTTATGTTAGCAATTAGAAGTAGAGCAAAAATTCACAATAAATAGTACTCATACATACAATTTAAAAGAAGACTAAATTGAATTCATTTAACTTCAATTTGAAACGGAAATGTACGTTTACATAATATCCAAAAAATGTTGAAATTCATTTTGTTGTTTTTTGTTTTAAAGTAACAAATATATTAAATCTAGTGTAAACAAACTGATGATTATTTTCTACACCATTGGGTTCAGACAGTACTATTTTGGCAAATACCGAAATAGCCATCCGTCCAGCTAGCAGTGTCATTATAGTCAATTTAACAAGTTTTTGAATTATGTTCTATTGACAAATCACAAGTAATTGTTATTGGGAAAACGATCCTAAATCGAATTAAAACTTAAATCAAATTCATAAACTTTTCATAAATTAAGCGAAGTTTGCCGGAAAGTTAAAAAACTTTGCTTACCAGCAATAAAATATTGGAGAGCGATATTTAAATGCTGTGGTAAGCGACCTTTCGATTTGGATCGCTGCTACCGGAAATTATCGACGAAGAGCATAGGAAAAACGTTCGTAATATTAACTAAATTCACAGACCACTTTCACTAGCAAAAATAATTTGAATAAAAACTTAATGCTTGCAATTGTGAATTTTGGAAGATATGAATCTGGAAATATATAGGCGCAGATTTCCGATATGCTATATGAATGGGGGGAGGGAAGGGACAATGCAATTCATTTTCATTTCCAGAACTATTCACAATCCCAAAATCTAAATGATTTCAGTGCAGCCAGAAGAGTTGTGGCATTTCCAAAACTAAACGTATCAAAAGCATGACAATTGCATACAATTTGTGCTCGATTGATTTTCACTGTTGAAGCATTTGGGAGCAACCTCCCACTTGTCCAATTTTCGATGTCAGATTGATCTCCATTATAAATGACATAAATTGTTCTCCACGTATTCATGATTTATTACTCAGGGACTTTTTAGTATAGACTTATATATTATACAGTTTTTTAGCATAGAGTTATTTCAAGTCTGAAATTTACGCCAATGAACCAACTCGACGACTAGAGAAATAATTCAGTATATCAAGTAAAATATGCAGGTGGCCACTAATATTTCTTCGAGTGTGATTTTCTTAAGACAAAGCCAAAAATCACTATAGTAGTTGTAGCGCAGCCAAGTTCGGTTGAATATTTTTCATGTTGAATTCTGTTTTTATTTTTGTTTTTTTTTTTCTTATGTTCGGAATCAACTTTAGACAGCAAGTCAGTCCGTTTAACAGCCATTTAAAACTAACAAAAATTGAAAACGCGGCTTTTTTATATGAATTGCCAAACAAATGTCATTTGTCAAACGATTTTTGTTACTTTTATTTCTTTTGGTGTTGCGCAGCTATCATTCAGCCCGTTTTTCCGTTTCGCTTTCAATTTGGCCTCAGAGTTCCCTCTCCGCTAGGCGGCCAAACAATGCCGTCGAAGCCATATTGGCCGCACGAATTCAATTGTGGAACTGAGGACTGTAAAGGCTTCGCATAAAGGTATACAAAACGTCAGTTTAATATTAAAATTACCAAAAATTGGTTATTGGTCGAAAATGAATTTAAATTTTGAAATGTCTTTATGCCAACAGTAGAATTTGATATGAAAAATACGTTTTATGAATTAGTCCATTACTTCGCAGCGGTTATTCAAACAGGTTGAATAGATTTTGACGTTATGGTGACGCTGACCGGGAAACAAACTGTCAGTGCTGTCAGTAATCATATGGGCTCAATGGGTGATCAATTATGGAATGTATATCTAATTATGTTGATGTTATACCAGTTGTATTGCTTTGTTTTATTTGTCCAACATTTGCTTCTATCTACGATTTGAATATAATAAAGATACAGTAAAGATTGTAAAGTTTTGAAAAGATATCTTTCGTCCAAATGGTATAATCTTTAAAAACAGCAACTGCAAATGTCCTAAAACCTGTACAGAAATATAAGTCAGGTGAACCTCACCCAACATACTTTAAATTGCTGCAAAAAGTGCGGATTGCCAGAAGCAACGAGTTTTATTAACGAATGGTCTGCATTAAAGCACAGTTAAAGAAGTAGTAGTATAACTTGTTGAACTTATTATAGTTTAGTCTATTAATAACTTGCTTTCTCCCGTTCAATAACTATAGAGTGAGTATTGCTAAATCGACTAGTTTTTTTGATTCATCCAGAACAGTCGATTTTCATTCGACAAAGTAAATTTACTAAATTAAATTTTGCGACTTTAATGCAATTCCATAAAAGATACGAATCTGTGAATACGTAGGTTAATTTAGGTAATTTTTATGGGAAAAGAAGGTGTTATCCGCCTCCAAATATCCTACTTTTTTAGAAAACCGGCTTTCGAGTCACTCAAAGAACTACTTTTTTCAAAAATCCGGTTCTTGGGTATTGAACCAACGAAAATAAAATGGGATAAACCAAGTTTTTGGTGTTTCTGTGTGAAAAATCGCACATTTCTTAAGGATTTGTAATCCTTTACAAGAAATAACTATACGATATATAAAATATTACATATTTATAAAGGGTGGCGCATAAGTAACGTTAACGGCGACTGTATTGAATGCGTTCTTTGGTTTTAACTCGTGAACCAATTGCATCTTATATAGGAAAAGATGTAACATATGTAAAACTCTGTGCAAAGACCGCCTAGACATCTTTAACTACTGAGAACGTCGTCTGGTGGAAGTTTCGGAGTCTTCCTCAATATTTACTTGCACTCGAGCAATGGTCACTTCATTTCGAACTGCACGAGGTCTTCCAGCATGCGGAAGATCACAGACAGTCCCTTGTTGGCCAAAACGTTGAGCCCATCGGTAAATTGTTAGAGCGCTAGGAGCATTTCGAACATGAACGAAATTTCGATATGATCTGAATAATCGAACGCTGACTTTCAAAGAAAAATTGAACAAGTTTGGTTTTTTGTTCTGTGCTGAGCCTTTCCATTATAAATTTTCCAAGTATTATTTAGTTAATTTTGTAAAGAGACGAAAAAAACACTTAAACAAAAAATGTATTCACTGATCAAATCTTAACGGTCCTTATGCGCCATCCTATACAAAACAGTTGTGCAACTATTGCAAAACATTGTAGGTATGCACGGTTTGTTCAAGTTTCTGACAGCAAAACCCAAATAGTGTAAATATACATATTTTAATGATTTAGATATTGCAATCCTTTTTTCACCACACACAAAGCAAAAATAGCTGGAATCAGTAACACATAATCTTCCTAAAATGCTTAAACGCTACTATTAATAATTGTGAAATTGTCAAATTAATAACTGTGAAATTGTAGTGTCAGTATTGTCTGTTTTGCAGCATTGCCTGCATGCGATAAATAATTAACAAGACGTGGTAGCCCGAATTCTCATGCCAGTGCACCCAAATTAGTTAAAAAACATGCTTCGTTTCTGCAGTCAATTTTTTTCTAAATTTACATATATAGACCAGTGTTAATAAAGGATTTGTTATTTTCATGATTGATCACTTCGTTTCCGAAATGTAGTCAAGAGAGCAGCAAAAATTGGTCAATTATGGGATTGTTATGTTTTCCATCTCAACTCGGGAGCCAATAGCCAGTAGTCATGTTCAGCCGCTCTCAGCTCTTAGCTGAAAAGTGTAAAAAACGAAGCAAAAAGAATTCTGATTTTGGGCCAAATTAATTTATTTAGGTGAAACAAGCAGTATTTATTTTTTTTGTTCGAAGTGTAGTCGTTAGTTGTTGTATGATGAAAATGTTCCTCTTACGAATGAATATTTTCATTATTATCATATAAACTATGCACACATAATGATCTACCATAGTTCACTTCTGTCTATCATCCTACAATACTCCGCAAGTGTTCATTGGAATTACTTAAATTGATCGGAAGATTTCACCCATTTCAATTGAACCCGTGTATGTGCCAAACGAATTTCCAGCAAATAAATGTGAATTCTTCTATAATTGAAATACGAATTGTAAATCTTATCACGCCTCATAAACATTCCATGCTCCAGTTTTAGGCACAAAAATTTTCACAACATCGGTCATGCATTGATCGCAGAAAGTGCTTCATCTTCTGAAGAGGATGGGAATATCATTCTAAAGTATTTTATCCGTCATCAACACCAGTGGTCATAAAATCGAATGATGGAAATGGCAATATGTGAGGATTTTCCTCACATAATCATCATCATCATCATCATCATCATCATCATCATCAATTCTTGAATGTTCTCATCAGCATAATATAAATGATTGACGCAACAGGGCCTCATGCAGAGGGCGTTAATATCATTTCATGCAACAAATTTATAAGTAATTAGCAATACAACAACAACTGCAGCAATTGGAATGGGAGGAAAATAAAATAAAGTTCTAACACAATCTGTTGCAATGAAAATATTTAATGTTTTCAAACATTTTCTGATAATTTTACAGAACGGCTGGGGCGCATATCAAGAGTTCTTATTGTAATTTTGTCGTAATGCATTTAACACAATTGTAGAAACATTTTTCGTTTTCAAACATATTTGTGGAAATGTGGCAAGTAATGTGTACGCTCTTCATGTATCCATATGTAGCAACAATATCTGTTCATGTACGAGTACATATGATTGAGTCCAAAAATGCAGAAATTGCCTTCATTTGTCCGTAGATATTGTGGCCATGAGAACAGAAATTGAATCATCTGCTTAGGCAAACGAACAAATGCAACACACGAACAAGCACTGACATTAGAATCCAGCACCAACAGTTCACTTGCATTTTCTCCCTGCTGCCTGTAGAATTGTAACACCAGCTGTGGCCGATATACTAAATTGTGGAACAAGCAATTCTTAGGAGACACATTACTCTTTGGTAATAGAACCAGAGTTGCCAGTTTAGCATAATTTGTTCGTGCCTTTTAGCTTATGTGTTTAAAATGTGGTTTTTTAAACAACTTACTACTACTTACTATTACTACTTATTGCCTATTAAATTCGATATAATTTTGAATTTACTGAAATATGAAGCTAAATACTATAAATTAAAGGTATCTAATTAAATGAATTTGTAAAACCAACGGATACATTCTTTACTACTGTGAATTTGTTAAACTTCTTTACTACTATCATGCTAAATTACTGCTATTGTGAATTAAATTTAGAATATTTCCAAGATGTTAGTAGATAAAATCAGATATAGCAACCGATTTACCACTTCACTTGCAATCTATAGGCGAAACGGTGAGTATCCAAATAAACCCACTTATTGGATAAAACTCTAATTCTGTTTTTTTACTCTTTTTCCCCTCTTCTGATCAAATAATTATCAATTTGTAATTTCTCATAGAAATTAACATAACCCAATATTTTTCAGATTGTAGGCAGCAATTATAGCCAGGCTATGACAGCCCACCCCTTTCGGCATATCGTGTGTGACTCAAAACTCTATTGAGTCTATAACTATTTGTCCATTTTACGAGTATTGCTTTATAGTATTTTAAAAAATGTTTAAATGTTGACCAAATAACTATGCCTATTCGAGTATCTCGCAGGTAAAGTATCCTTTTAACACATATATATCACAGGCAAAAGATCCTTTTAACCCGTATATTCTTAGGTCAAATTTGATATACGAGGTGTGTTCAAAAAAAAACGTGAATTTTCATTTTTCTCAAAAAATATTTATTTACACATCAATTTCCATTTTATTTCCTTCAAGGTAGTCCCCTTCAGATATAGCACACTTGTGCCAGCGTTTTTTCCAATCCTCGAGGCAGTTCTGATATGCACTTTTTGATATGTCCTTGAGCTCTCTCAGCGATTCGATTTTTATCTCCTCAATCGTCGCAAAACACCGTCCTTTTATGGGTCTCTTAAATCTTGGGAACCGACAAAAGTTTCAGGGGGCCAAATCTGGTGAATACGGAGGCTGAGGTATGATAACGGTGTTATTTTTGGCCAAATAATCTCTCACATGCAAAGAGAAGTGAGTAACTGCATTATCATGATGCAAAAGCCATGAATTTTTTTCCACAATTCCGGGTGTTTTTTTCGTATTGTTTCACGCAAATGGCGCATAACTTCAAGGTAATTCTCCTTATTTACCGTACGACCTTCTGGTAAGAACTCCTGGACTTGACTCTCCTGGACTCTTCCATTGGGACGATTAGACTTTGATTTCGATGTCATTACCATATACCCATGATTCGTCACCTGTTATGACACTTTTAAGCAAATCTGGATCATCGTCGACGTCATTCAACTATTGCTGAGCGATGCTCATGCGACGTTGTTTTTGGTCAAAATTCAGCAATTTTGGAACGAACTTTGCTGCCACACCCTTCATGCCTAAAACTGCATGGCATGAGCCAACCGATATGTCGACGTCCTCAGCCACCTCTCTAATTGTGATTCGACGATTCTCCATAACAATTTTCTTCACTTTCTCAACATTTCCATCGGTTGTTGATGTGCTGGGGTGTCCAGAGCGATCGTCGTCATTCACATCTTCTCGACCTTCTGTGAAAAACTTGTACCACTTGTACAAATTTCTTCTTTTTTTTTTTTTTGACTCAGAGTACTCTCACCGTATGCCACTGTCAACATTTGAAGTGTTTTTGAGCACTTATGGAAAACTTCCAAAATATTCCCAATTAAAATGAAAGCCAGTGATAGTGCTTTTGAAAATTTAAGACCAATAGCTATATTGCCCATACTCTCCAAAGTAGTAGAATGCATTCTGAAGCACCAAATTTCGTAATACGAGTATTTCGAGGAAAATAAACTGCTAAATGATGGGCAGTGTGGATTTAGGCGGGGACGTGGTACTTCTGTATTGCTGTCGGGTCTAATAGAACCTATCAGAGCCAATGTTAACGATCACAATTTTAGTATTCTAATCTCTCTAGATTTAGAAAAAGCCTTGGACGGAGTCGATCACGTCAGTCTAATAAACAAGTTTTCGCAATTGTGTGACTTTGGCGGAAATGCATGCAAACTTATATATTCATATTTATGTGATAGGATGCAATGCGTGTGTCTTAATGGTGTGACTTGGAACGTAGTGCCAGTCAGAAGTGGTGTCCCTCAAGATTCAGTACTTGGATCTATGCTTTTCATTTTGTACATAAATGATCAGATTAGTAGGTTGGATAATTGTTTATGCTTTGCGTATGCTGATGGTGTTCAGCTGCTTTTCAGTGGAAGTTATCACAATAATGACGTCATTCAAGCAAAAATTGAGGATGTATTTCAATGTCTTTTTGTGTGGATGTCCTCAAACAAACTTAAAGTGAATCCGGCTAAGACAAAAGCAATGTTGTTTACTTCCCATCCATGTGAATTGAATTTGTCTTACAATGGGATAGCTATTGAATTTTTGCACAATATTGAATGTTTGGGCGTTATAATTGACGATAAGCTCTCATTTGATTTGCGTACTGATAGAGCAGTTTTGCGCGTGAATACGACCTTTCGGCGGTTATATAATTCCGATTTAATAATTCCGCTTCATGTTAAACGAAAAATAGTACATGGTTTTATAATGTTGCATATAAATTATTGTATCGAAATATATGCCGGTACAGTTAAAAGCCATATAACGAAAATCCATCTGTCATTCAATCGTGCTATACGTCTTCGTCTTCGTCGAATTGTGCACGTGACTCCGTTTGTGCTCCAATTTCTAGGCTATTCTTTTCGTAATTTTGTAGTTATTCGTTTGTTACTTTTGTTTTTTAAATCTAAAGGGTGGCGCAATAGAACGTGCATATTTATAAAATAGATTAAAAAATAAATACAAAAGGTATGGTTAAAATGAATCTAAGGCATTGTAGAGAAATAAATGGAGTTAATTTTTTTTAAAAATAACATCATCTAAATGGTGACCCTCTCTACGACGGCACTCCTCTAACCGCAAACTGCCATTTCACCACGGATATTCCCCTTGAGCTGAACGATGTTTCTTGGATTATTACTGTAGACTTTGTGTTTGAGGTATCCCCACAAAAAAAGTCAAGAAGCGTCAAGTCTGGACTACGTGGGGGCCATAGGATATCACCTCTTTTCGAAATCAGTCTGCCAGGGAACATCTGCTTCACCACCGCCATGGAGACATTTGACGTGTGACAGGTAGCTCCATCTTGTTGGAACCAAGTTCTGGAATTCACTATTCTTGAACTTTCAAAATCTGGAGCCAAAAATCCGTCCAACATCTCAACATAGCGTTCCGTATTAACCGTGACGTTTTGGCCCCGCGCATTTTCGAAGAAAAAAGGACCAATTATTCCTCTGCCAGAGATTGCTGCCCATACTGTCACTTTAGGACTATGCAATGGCTTCTGGTGTTTGATTTTGGGTGTTTCACTGTTTCAGTAACGACAATTTTGACGGTTTACGAACCCATTCATAAGGAAATGAGCCTCGCCAGAGAAAAGGATATTGTCAAAATTAGAAAATCGATTAAGCATTTCATTAGCAAATGCTAGCCTTGCTATGAAGTCAGACTCTTTCAATTCTTGTGTTAATTGCAGCTTATATGGATGCAGTTTAAGATCCAATGTTAAAATTCGTTGCAAACTTCGTTGCGATAATTGTAGGACAGACGATCTCTTGCGAGTCGACATTTTTGGATTTCCTCGTACTGACTCCATAACTCTCTCAACATTGTCTTCGGTCCTAGATGTTCTTGGGCGACCATTTGCTTGTGGTTTAAATATTGAACCGGTCTCTTCAAAACGCTTTACCCATATTTTAATTAAATTAGCAATGGGAGCTTCACTAATTCGCCGTAGTCCATATTCAGCACAATATAGTCGCCTAGTAGCAATATATGAACGAGAGTTCTCGTAAAATGCGCGCACGCAAAATGCACGACGCTTCCCGTCGAAGTGATTCATAGCGACTAAAACTCCATGAGCCCGCCAACCCAACGATGTAGGCGCATCCCAAAACACTTACAAGAAAAGACTTCTTGCGTATTTGAATGATGTTCGTCATCTATATTTGATATTGCAGTCAAATAGTTTGCAGTCCATATTTTTTTTTTTTTTCATTCTAAACGGGGAATTGATTATCGCTAAACTTACTATCCCCTCCCCTTTTTTTTGGGTCATTATTTGTATAGCATCTCAATTACTTAGTTAATTAAATCTTAAAAAAAAATTAATTGTATTTATTAATTTTTATCATTTTTCTGTTATGAAATTTTTTGTTGTATTATGGAGTAACTGTAAATTCCAATTAAAGCCATAATTCCGTATTTTAGGACGAAAAACATACTTAGTGAAAAATTCTATTAAGTAAAGTAGATCGTCATATTGTAAATCATATTTTTCTGGTATTAGGATATACAAAATTTTTTATAACATTTGTATTGTAAAGTTGTATAATGCATTTGTTATTGAATTATGGAGAAGATACGTTGTAATATTGTAATTTAATCAAATCGGTCTTAAGACTTTAAATTACAATCCTGAAAAATAAATTAAATTAAATTGAAATTGATTGAATTCATTAAAACATATACTAAAAAAATTTAATTTTCTATTGAATAATAGAAATAAAAAAATAAATTAAATACTCGTATATTGATTAAAAATAAAAATTTTATTGAATTTCTTATTGTCGTCTAAATTTTGCGCCCCTCTGTACTTTGAATTCAAATCGACTTTGACATAGTTTTTTATTTTTTGTTCATTTGGAAGGCACCATTCGGAAGCTTATTGACCGATTTCCATATTAAATTCATAAATCACTGCCTCATCATCAGTTCTAGTATTCTTTATGAATGAGAGAGATCCAACGAAAATTCCCAAATAAATTAATATCCAAAAACTCCATTTTCCGCTGGCCCCCAAGGTCACCTGACCTTAATGCACTTATGGGGTTATGTTAAGCGAGAGGTGTACAAAAAGAAGCCAATAAATTTGACTGAATTGAAGTAATTCATTAAAACGATAATTGAGGCGATCCTTCAATGAATAATTTTCTGATCAGGTGTTACGCATATGAATGAGCATGGAGGTCATTTACGGTCTATCATCTTTAAATCCAATTATTTATATACAATAGAATTGAAATTTCTATACAAAAAAAGGTAAATAAATAGATGAAATACATTGATTAAAATATATACTGCAAATTAGTGCCCCAGCCTGTATTACTAATACCATATTAGTCATCTAATTGCTGTAAATGCAATATAATTTAAAACAACTTTTGATAAAAATAGTTAAGAAAATGAAAATGGCCAGATTTTTCATTCGCCTAAGCATACCTCACATACGATACGAGTATGTTCATTTAACGTTTAATGTTCATTTCCCTTCCCCCAAAGATAATTCTATTCTATATCTACATCTATATCTGGGCTATATCTATTTAGTCCAGCCATATTGTCTTTAACGTAGTACTAACTTTTTCTAAATAGATAAAGATGTAATCCCAATAGTATTATGAGTTTTTACCTTCAGAATTTTTGTTGAGATTTTTTTCCATCATGCATTGAACCCACTCAGAACGTAGCGTGACGGATATTGCGCATGACTATTGACCGTGGCTTCGAGCGGACAAATTTATATTGAAACTGAATGGATCAAAATCACAAAATCACTAATGATCGAGAGTATATTCAAAAATGAATATAATACGTAGAAAATACTTTGTTTAGTTGTTCGCTAAGCTATGTTTGTGGGCATTTTGGGCAACAACTTCTCTGCATCTGCTCCCGATAAATACGTGCAGAGTCAAAAATCTGTGATAACTAAGTTATGTTTGACTTTCGCTGTTCGTTGAGAATATCCTCGTATCGGTGGTTAAAGCTTCCCACTTGGTTTGTGAAATTACAGATCCTTATGATCGCGATGACAAAATTCATCACAAACAAAGCACAAACAGCTAAAAATGCTGAAAATGGTATTTTGGCGAAGATCGAAGTACTACCCTACCCGTCCAGTCAATTTGCAAAATAATCGGTTGCGTAAGTTTGCGAACAACAATACAAATAGCAATTATAAACAATTGCTAATAGACAAATTGTTGTTGAAACCGAAACCGAATGAAAGAATTTTTTTTATTTTCAAAACAATAAATAACAAATAACTGGATATAAATGGAGTTTTTGTTTAATGTAACATCATTCATTGGCCATTTTGTAAATGAGTAACACTGCTCACTTTGCCCCTAAAGCATTTTTGGTTTAGCTCACAAAATCATAATCGTTAAATATTAATATCCTTACTATACAGTATTCGATTTATGCAGGTTTGAAGTTTTCGCTTTTGGTTATTTTAATCTTTAGTAAATTATTTACCAAAATATCACATACCGCAAAATATGGTATTTAATTTACAATTTATCTTCAACATTTGTGTGTGTGTGTTTTTTTTTTTAATTTAGCATTTTAGCATACTTTTTATTGCAATTTGTCCAATACTTTGAAAATGTGTCACATGTGGTATGCCGGCTTCTGGCAACCCTTAATGTAACATTTTGTTCCACAATACAGACCAAGTAAAGAACGATGGCGGTAGGAGTAGAAAAGTGTAAAGAAGTTTTTAGAATAAATTGGATTAACAAATAGAGTATTGTTCTTTGCAAATGAGTGCATTCAACGATGTGTAAAAATAAATGCATTCGCACTCAACATTCGTAAAATTGTTTTACGATTATTGAATTCCACATCACAACATGCCAGATATAACCGCATGTGGTTGAACTGTTTTCAAATACGCACATTTTGAAATTTTAAATAATTGTAACTTTATTCCTTCTTGGGAGTCTGTATGCCTAACAAAATATTTTAGATCTATAAACTACAGATTAATTTTTCAGAAAAAAAACGGTTATTTTGTTTTTTCTTCAGAGTCTATATCCGAAAAGAGATTTTGTATCAAGGAACTAAGTGTCAAGTCCTACACACAAAATATGTGTGCAGCACTGCTAATGTTAATGTTAATGATTTATAAACTACAGATTAATTTTTCAGAAAAAAACGGTTATTTTGTTTTTTCTTCAGAGTCTATACCCGAAAAGAGATTTTGTATCAAGGAACTAAGTGTCAAGTTCTACACACAAAATATGTGTGCAGCACTGCTAATGTTAATAAATATTTTCAATATTTCCTTATTACCTCTAACTTAGGGAATATAACGCAACTAATTTTGAAAAAAAAAAAATAATTATTTCATATTTTTTTTTTTCAAAAATAATTATTTCATATTTTTTTTTTTTAAAGTAAAAATGCTACTAATTCCAAATGCATGATTTCAATTAATTTCAACCGGTACCGAAATTTTAATCAGGTGAGCAGACTTATAAAGGGTGGCGCAAAGGTACGTCAACGGCGACTACGTTGAATGCGTTCTTGTGCATCATTTGGTTTTAACTCGTGAAATTCTTTGCAAAGACCGCCTAGACATCTCTAACTACTGAGAACGTCGTCTGGTGGAAGTTTCGGGGTTTTCCTCAATACTTGCTTGCACTCGAGCAATGACCACTTCATTTCGAATTGCACCAGGTCCTCCAGCACGCGAAAGATAACAGACAGCCCCTCTCTGAGCCAATCGATAAGTTGTTGGAGCGCTAGGAGCATTTCGAACATAAAAGAAATTTCCTATGGCCTGAATAATCGAATGCTGACTTCCAAAGTAAAATTGAACAACTTTGGTTCTTTATTCTGTTCTGAGCCTTTCCATCATAAATTTCCCAAGTATTATTTAGTTAGTTTTGGTAAGAGATGAAAAAAAGACTTAAACAAAAAATGTATTCACTAATCAAATCTTAACGTTCCTTATGCGTCACCCTATATATACCTTCACCGACTTATACGAGTATATACTTTGGAGGTGGTGTAAAGATGTGCGGAGCAGCAGAAACGGCTTTGTGAAATATCAAGTTCCTATCAACATATGTTTTGACACAACGTACAGTAGAAGAAGCAAAATTGCAACTTACAGAACTTAGATATTTTAACTAGCCCATCTGACGTATAGATGGTGCCAGTAGTTTAAAACAAAAATATTTTGGTGAAAAGTGTCAATCTTATAAAACATATGTTTTAAGTTTCAAGGCCCCACGATGTTCAGTATTTTTATTTGAGCTATCAAAAGTAAACGATCTCAGTGAGTTTGTAAACATGGGAAAAATTGGCCACCGTTTTGTAATTCAATATTTCCATTTTAAAGGCCGCAGTCCAACCAATATTAAAACCGAGCTAGATTCTACTGTGAAAGAATCGGGTCCTTCGTTCAAGACTGTAAAATATTAGGTAGCATAATTTAGACAGGGCCGTACGAGCTGGCAAGATGGGTGGTCGACCAATTGAGGTGTCCGCGCCAGACACGGTTAGTAAAGTCCACGAAATTGTATTGGATGATCGTCGGCGGAAAGTGAGTGACCTAGCTGAAGTGATGGGCATTTCAAAAAATTTTATACATCGTTTATTGACAGAAGATTTGTAGATGAGAAAGCTATGCGCAAGATGGGTGCGCCGTTTCCTTTCAGTAAAGTCGAATGTTTGCGTTGATTTAGGACAATGGATGAGACAAGAGTCCACCACTTCACACCTGGAGCAAAGCAACAGTCAAAGAAGTATACTGGGATGAGAGAATCGAGTCCAAACAAGGCGAAGATGGTTCCATCTGCGAGGAAGGTCAGGCGTCTGTTTTTTGCGATGCGCACAGGGTTATTTTTATTGACTATCTTCAAAAAGCAAATGCCGTCAACGGCGAATAGTATTGTAATTTATTATATTGGTGATGAAATTATGGGGAAAAAGGCCCTATTTGTGTTATGTTAGAAAGTGTCATGTCGTCAAGATAATGCTCCAGTTCATACATCTACTATTGTAATAACCAAAATTAATGAACTAAAATTCTAACTTCTTTATAACGTACCTTATTCGGCAGATTTAGCTCCGCCGGACCATTTGTATTTCCAAACATGGAAATATGGCTCGATGATGAAGAGGAGGAGTCTGCGATTGATTGATATTTCAAGGAGTTTGACGATTCATACTATAAACAGGGTATACGAGCTATTAAATACCGTTAAAAAAAAAGGGTGTCGACCTTAAAGAAGATTGTGTTGTAAAATAAAAAAAAAAAACATTTGTTCCAACAGTTTTGTGTTTTCTTTTTTAGGTCGGCTAGTTTTGGGACCGCCCTCGTACACATAACTTACTTCCTTACATTCAGAAGTTATGATAATTTATTATAATGTGCTCTAAGATGAGTGTCAATGCAGGCCACATTCATTCGCCGAACTAAATTCAATGGAAGCCCGATGCTTGCTAGGCTATAATCAGTTTCGAATTCTGTATGAGAGATATGAATCCAGAAATACGTGAGTTAAATTAGGTAATTTATGTAGAAAATACCTGAAAGTGTAGTGGTTACCAGATCCATTTTGAACGGTTTACTAAGTATTATAATTTAATATAATTCACAAAGGTTTAAGTTATTATTAAGTCATTGCAGTCCTCGCATTTGCATTTAGAATTATAAAAATTGTAGAAGGTAAGCATGGCAATGTATTCCATTTTCCATCCCAGACTTAAGGTTATTGCACGTTTTAAATGTAGAATATTTCACTAAATCGGGTGCAACAGTTCAGAAAATATGAATACATGGATTAAATCAGTCACTTGTATGGGAGGTGATTTAAGGGGCGTGGTAACCTGGTTAGATTTTCTCGAGCTCTACCAGATATAATAAAGCTATACAATGAACAAAATTGAAGTTACTACATTTAAGTTACGAATTCAGAGTTACTGGAAAAAATTGAATTCCGGAATTTCGGTAAATTTGTATAAGAAGTGTTCAATTGGAACAACACACTCTATTTTCACTCTTCAAATTAAATTCGTCAAAGGCATGACGCAAAATATAGCTGAATTCAGTGCAGCATCTTCACACTTATAAGTTAAATCGATCATTTAAATGTCAGATACCAATTAGTTGGTTTTTTTACATTTTACAAAGCTTTATAAAAAAAAATTCGATAGACAAGAATATTTATTTCGCAGTCTACGAATCAAGAGTCACATGAAATTATTGTCTTTCGTCAAATCGGGCAGTTTGTATGGCGGATACCCGAAGAGTCATAACAATGGGAACCATTTTTATTCTCAGACCCTCACTTTAGGATACGCTTAATGTGTACCAAGTTTGTATGAATTCAGTGTAACTGGCCAAAAGATATGAATCTAATATTATATGGATTAAACCAATCATTTGTGTGGCAGATGTAAGAAGGTGCACGGTTAGTCGGTCTAATTTTTCCAATTTTGTCAAGCATCAAAGTAGGAGATACATGAAAGAAATGATTGTTGAAAAATCGGTTAATTTGCAGGGTGGTACTAGGAAAGTCAAGCCAACATAGCCTTTTTACAATTCCTAGATAAAGTTTGGTAAAATATTAGGCTGTACCGGATATTAAGAACTTTTATATTGATTTATCGCATTTGTCATGTCCACCAATCAAATATACTGGCGTTGTTCAATCGAAGTACAAGGTTGTAAAACACATTTGGTCATAAGCTATTTGGTACTTCATTCTGAATATTTCATTCCTTTGTAATGAGATCATAAAAACAGCATAAGCTTCTTCACTCAAATTGATTACTGCTAAGAAAAGTTTTGTTTGCTTGACTACGCATAAAACATATCTGCTAAAGGTGCATTTTGTTTTATAATCCCTTGGAAGAACTCATATTCTCAATATGGGTTACTTTCACTTGAGTGATAGAATAAATTGTTTAAACTGCTTAATATTTATAATAATACTAAATGCCGTCATCCATACATTGTATTTCCTCTTTCCCAGAAATATCGAGACAATACGTACTCTTGTCCATAAACAGCCATCTACGAAGGTACTAACAGAAGTCCCTTCATTTTTCGAAAGTAAATGTATATTTGAAGAAATAAAAACATATATAATACGACATGTTAAATCAGTACAAAAATTTCATTCTCGTGTACGGACTTGCATACAACAGGTTATCAACTTTTTGGGTTCAAAAGTAAAGTTAAATAAAACCCATATAAAACTATGATTTCGATGAAACTTTCATTTCGTTATAATGCCTGGACCTTGTCATTATGTACAGAATATAAGGCCTTTAAATGACCGCCTCTGCATTAGTTGCAGCAGTAGATCCTTTTGAGGTAGTTTTCGACTACTTGTGTGCACTTTTCGGGCGGTATCTCAGCGATAACTTGACGTTTGTTGGTTTACAAATACTCTAACGTAAACACAGTGTAGCCCCCCGCAAAAAAAAAAGAGTTCAACGGCATCAATCCGTATAATCTTGGTGCTCAATTGACGTCGCCAAAACGAGAAATTACGCTTTCTGAAAAATTCTCATGAAATAAAGCCAAATCGGTCGTATTGCGTGGCTCGTGGCACCATCTTCCAGTTCATAATCTTCAACAGCAGACTAAAAAAAAGTTGCTTACCATAGTGCTATAACGCTCTAAATTGACGGTAACGATTCCTTCAGCGTCATTTACGAAAAATGACGACCATAATGAGACTTCCAGACCATAATGAGCACCACACAGCAATTTTTACCGGATGCAATAGCTTTTCCACAATCACTTCAGGGTCCTGCGAACCCCACAAAAGACAAATTTTTCTAGTCCCTTTAAATTTCTTTATAATCTTGTCAATTCCTTGCAAATGAGTTCAGTTATAGCGGCCAGAATCACCCCGTAATGCACGAAAAGTGCCCACGTTTGAATCACCATTTTTGTAGTAGTGGGTTTTAACTGTTTTTACGCGTTCTTCGGTTATTAAATGATCCATATTCGTAAATGGCAAATTTTTCACCAAATAAATAACACTTCAGACGACAGGTATTTAACAGCAGACAGCCTTGCCAGACCGGCGGTTTTGAAACCACAAATAATGCAAACGTGTGAATGGTGCCAGAAATGGCAAGGTCATGTTCTTATCAAAAGTTGTTTTGAATTAAAGCACAATAAATGAAGCAAAATTTTAAACTTTTGAAGCTTGCCGCTAAGAAATTATAGAGGAAACATGGACGAACATAACAAGTCGGTAGATTTATGCCTTAAACGCGTTAAATCGCACGATCTAAGCGGCCAATTGATCGGCCCCAAACGTAAAATAAACTGTTCACCGAACTCGCTTCACAATTGAGCCATTTCTTCGCGTGCTGTGTGGCATGCGGCCCCGTCTTGCTGAAACCACATGTCAGCCAAGTCCAGCTCTTCCATTTTTGGAAAAAAAAAAGAAAATATAATCATCGCACGGTATCGCTCGACATTCACAATAACGTTGCTGCCGTCGTCGTCTTTGAAAAAGTACGGTGCAATGATGATACCGGCCCATAATCTACAACAGTGTACTTTTCGTGATGAATTGGCAGTTCATGCAATGCTTCTAGCTACTCTTCACACCAAATATGGCAATTCTGCTTGTTCACGTATTCATTCAACCTGAAATGAGCTTTGTCGCCAAACACATTTGCTGTTGGCCCCTTAGTGGGAGCACCACGCGGGTTGTGGTTGATAGAAACTTTGTGCTCGAATGTGGAGTTGCATTGCAACCGGGTGCTACAGACCCATAGAGTAGTAGAGGTGGTAAGATAGGCCTCACCTCCGCCAATAGGGATTATGTTCCATACTAGCATAATCAATTTGGTATCTCCTGGCTGCGAAAAAAGGATTGACAATAGGCGGTGGTACCACAATTGTCAGCCCCTTTTCCTAGATAGCCCAAGTCTTACTTGGCTGTCCCAGCGGGGCGTTGGCAATCGCATTGTAATATGCCCAGTGTGTCGCACACCATGGGTAAGGCCTTCACGGAGAGACTCACGTTAAACCCTCGTGGACTTCTGTCTCACGTTTGCGATGAAGAAAAGTGGATCTTTATCCAACTTTTCCAGCGCCCTTTTACCAAAAATTAGCTATTGTGGTAGGTCGTGTGGCTTTATTTCTTGTATTTCAGCTGTATTTTAAAAGGTTTTACACCCAATTCCTTACGCAAAATTTTCCACGTAGAAACCCAATTGCTGCGAACGGCGCCGAATCGATAATTCGCGATCATTAACAACACTGGCGGATACAGCAGCGATAGTTTCCTCTGTCCGCACTCTACGTATGCATGTTGGTGGTTTAATGACCAATAATGTAAATTTGATGCAAAATTTGGTCACAAGATTCCGAATAGCCGTCTCAGAAGATCGGTCAAGCTGGCCATAAAGTGGAAGAAGTGCTCAATGCTTTTTTAACCGAGCATTAATTTTAATAATAAAATTCAATAACCTGCAAAAACGTTGTTCGTTTTTGTAAGTCGATTCATGATTAAATTATAGACCAAACTAAACATGTTTAACAAAAACGGTGTTGCCAAAAAGAAAGTTGCTAAAGAATCACCCTTTAAAAGTGTCTGTTTTCTTTCGTAATGCGCAATTAAGAGTAATTGAAAGAAAAAATACAAATGTGGAAATAAATAGGCTAAACTAGGTAATTTACGGGTATATGACCGTATTACATTATAATTATAAAAATTGAACAAAATTTAAGTTGCTCCAGGGATTGGAGAAATTTAAATTTCGATAAATCTTTCAATCTGTCTGGTAGGTGCCAGAGTGGGCGTGGCAATATCACTCAATTTCATTTGTAGTTCATTTGATGTGTGCCAAATTAGACTAAATTCAGATCGACTACTTGATAGATACGAATCTATGAATATGCTGATTAAATCAATCATTTGCATGGGAGTTACCAGAAAGGAAGTGTCGCGGTTTTTCTCGAGCTTTGCAGAAAAATATTATAACAATCGAAAGAATGGGCGAAACATCGGACTGCAACAGCCTACTAATTATAAATTACGAACGGAAGAATGAATTTCGCAAAAATCGGCCAATTTGTATGAGAGGTACCAGAAAGGGTTTGGTAAGGCACACCGTTTTCGTTTTGGGGCTCTATTTTGACAAACGCTGAACGTGTATCAAGTTTCACAAAATGCAGTGCTATTAAAGTGTGAACCTAATAATATGGGTTATTTTTATGCAAGACACCAGAAAGGTAGTGATAATTTCGAGTTATAATTCAGCACAATGGACAAATACTTTAATTGTTGCAGTCTATGGGGAGTTACAAGCAACAGATTAAATTTCAGGAAGTCGGCCAATTTGTGTGGGATGTATCGGAATTAAAATAGCAATCCGGTTTATTTTCATTTGTATGGAAGGTAGAATAAGAGGTGTGTTGATGTATCACTTTTACAATTCCCCGCTACGATTTGATAAAGTATAGGGTATTCTTTTAATCGTAGTTTTTTTTTTTAAATCGAATAAAACACTAAAATTTGCATCATATATTGAAATGTTTAATTGAAATCGATAAATTGGTCCTTGCCATTTAATTTTTAAAGATAATTTCATGTAAACGTTGTCCGCGGCTCCGTCTCAAAATATCCATTCGGAAGGTCCAATTTTTCGTCACTTTCTCGAGCACTTCGGCCTGTATTCCACGAATAATATAATAATATGTTACACAGTAAGGCTTCAATAGTGTTCGGCTTGTCCATATAGACTAACGACTTGACATAACCCCACAAGAAATAATCAAGAGGCGTTAAATCGCAAGATCTCGGAGGCAAACTCACAGAGCCAAATTGAGAGATAGGCTGCTCACCAAATCCATCCCTCAACAAATCCATAGTTTCACGAGCAGTGTGGCATGTTGCATCGTCCTGATGAAAGCACATTTCAACCAAGTTCAACTCAGTTAATTGAGGCAAAAAAAAAATCGCGTATCATGGCTCGATATCGTTCGCCGTTGACGGTAACGGTTCTTCTACTGTTGTCTTTGAAGAAAAATAGACCGATGATGCCACCAGCCCATAAACCACACCAGACTGTCGTTTTTGGGGATGCATCGTTAGTTCATGTATGGCATGTGGCTGTTCATTATTTCAGATGTGACAGTTTTGCCTGTGCACAAATACGTTCAGCAATAAATGAGCCTCATCGCTGAACACAAGTTTTCAATAAAACGACTGATTTTGATTGAACTTTTGTAAGGCCTATTCACCAAAAATAAGACGTTGTGGTAGGTCATTCGTCATGATATGATGAAATGGCAGAGTATACTGTACACTTTTCACTTTGACAAATGACGTTTGGACGCCATTACCAGCCAGTGCTGCCAACCTTTGGGTAGAAGATACTAGCTGCGTTAGCTGTTCCCTTCTGATTGCCACATTTTTGTTCACATCAAATTATATAAACCTTCATTCCTTAAGGCTGATACTATGCTAACATTTCACGATGAAACTCCATATATAAAAATAGTGGTCGTGAAATTTGAAGCAAAATTTTTCCACCAGACAGTAGTGTAATATGTTTTTTCAAGAGGAAAATCTCCATAAATAGCAATGCCACATAAATTGGTAAACTTGAAAATGAAATATTAATATGGAAAAACTTAACCAAACAGTTTAACAAATATGTTATCGATTATATTATGACATGAACACGTCAGTTGTTCCGATTTCAGTGTTGGAAATCAATAAAAGAAAAGCTGGCAATGCCGCTAAATTTGTTTACGATCGAACAATATTTCGTAGAACTTTTTCTCGGTGAAATGAATGCAGTGCCTAGCTTTAGGGCGAAGGTATAACAAATTATTCCAGGTTTTGTCTAATGCAAATTCCTGTTAGTTCCCTCGCATATAGGTTAGTGTGGTATTTCTTCTCACATTTGTGCACCCAGTAGTGCCGCATTGTACACTGGTTACAATGAGTTCATGATGCATCCATGCAAGTGTTCCATACAGCGGAGGCAGTATGTCTAAACATATTCTTATTGTTTATATTCTTTAAATTCTGCAACATGATACAAATGCATTTGAACAAACGCTATATCATCTGTAAATGGCTGTTTGTTTAAATTGGCTGGCATGATTTTCTGTACTTTGAAACTTCATCATGATGATTTAGTACATCTGCATTTGGTTGGGTGAAATGGCCAGTGCGATAGAATAGTAGGAAAAGCGGCAGAAAAATAGCTGCAGTTTTGCTGATGGTACTATCCAATGAATAATTAGGTTTAGAGTGGTTCGTTTGCCAATTAGTTTTTTATTTTCACCAGGTTTTTAGTACATATAAATAAGAGGAAAGTAATTCGTATACTGTTTATTACTATTTGGACAATACGCTGTTTTAACTTCAATAATATAAGAACAAATATATCTCGTTTGGAGTATAGGAGTTGTTTTAAATTTTAGATGGGTGTAACCATTTGTTAGCAACCGATTGCGGAAAAATGAGTTAAGGATGGATCCCCATAATAAACCAGTAGCGCCAAAACATTTGAGAGACTTGTTCTTAAATAAAAGAGTTGCCAAAGCAGATGCATCAACGCAGTCCGTTTGTATTTACAGAAAAAAATTGATCAAACTTATGATGTGTGGTAAATTTGATTGAATTCAGTGCAACCATTTGAAGGATAAAAATTTAATAATGCATAGATTATATGGGTGATTTGTGTTGGGGGTAACAGAATAAGGTTCATACTTATTTACTTACTTAATATAATAAATACATTCGATATAATGCCAAGGACTCCACTCATTTATAGACCTAAAGCTACAAATGTTCTAGATGCCTACCACCCCCACCCCACCGCACCATCGCACCAATAAATTTGTTGTTCGACTTTGTCTTTATTGTTATTATTCTATTTTTGATCATTACTCAAGTTTTTTTTATCAGAATTGTATGTATGTACGTTCATCAGTACACAGTTCGTTTTCATTTTCCATTCTTAATGAGATGAGTTGAATCTGCACTTTGAGTTCAATATTTCTGAAATGTTTGGTTCCAATCTTGACACTTTCAATCTGAAATCCGACCGCATGTCAAGACGATTCCTATACTTGTTTTTCATGAAACACATGGAGGAAAATGCTTGTTCACATAGATAGGTAGTTGCAAATGGAAGGATATTTTGCATTGCCTTATCTCCAAGTTCTTTGTTATCCTTGCGTGCTGTAGCCCAAAAGTCTGCAAATTTTTCAGCATTAAAAATGTTCTGTATTGTGCCACAACTAGACAGATCCACAAACTGATCTTGTTCTTCTTCTGTGAGGCCTTGGATTTTTTCTATTTCTTGACAAGTAAAGGGATTTCGAATCCAACTATCGCCAGAGTCAGGTTAAGGGAAATACTCCCTAAAAGTGGTGGCTAGGCTGTGAAGATGCTCGGCTACGTTGCTCCTTATCTGTTCAGGCAAACTCTCTTCTGAAGACCCCAGGAATTGTTTCAAAGTAGGGAAGTTAGTGAAAGACTCCTGCAGTCTCATCTCTAAGTTCAAAAAATCTTGTCAATCTTTTGTAATGTCTAACGCAATGATATCTTGTGCACCCCTCTGGCATGGCTTTCGGACACCTAGGGGTCCGCGGACCACCTGTTGGGAACCATTGGGTTAAAACATATGTTACGACAGCTTATTTATTACAAATTATAGATGACTGATTAAATTTCGGAAAATCGGCCGATTTGTGTGCAAGGTGCAAGAAGGGATGTGGGCGTACAATCCGTTTTCATTTTAAATCATTACTTTGACAAAATCCCGACGTGCACCAACTTTGAACGAATTTAGTTCAACTGAATAACAATTGTGGGCCTAAGAATATATAAGTTAAGTCGGTGTATCGCTTCTGTTGGTGGAAGTGTGGCGGATAATCCGAATTTGTCGGTTCCACGGCGTTCTTAAGAATTAAGAATTGAGCGTACCTTATGCCTCATTATGGCACATTTTGCATTTGTATTTACACCTACAACTCACGCAACAATTAAAGCCGTCTAGCCATTCACAACGCTTATATGCTGATTGGCAGCTACAGCAACAGCTTTTCAATACTGATTTTTCGAACAAAATTTCCTTTAAAGACGATGTTCATGTTTCACTCGGTGGTTATGTCAACGCATATGTGGCTTGGAATCTAAGAAGTGATTGTGGAAAAGCCGTTGCATCCGGAACAAGTGGCTGTTTGGTGCGCATTATAGCGTGGAGGTGCCATTGCGTCGTATTTTGTCGAAAATGACGCTGGAGGAACCGTTACCGTCAGTTTAAAGCGCTATGACCGTAGAATAACCGACTTTTTGCAATTGAAGATTATGAGTTGAACGATATGTGGTTTCAACAAAACGGAGCCACAAGCCATACAACATGCATGAGAATAAAGCGTAATTTCACGTTTGGCTCACATCAATTGGCCACCAAATTCACGAGATCTGACGCTGTTAAAGTTATTTTTGTGGGTCTACGTCAAAGACCGTATTTACGCGGATAATCTCCAAACGTTGCAGCATTTGAAAACTGTCATTAGTCAAGTTATCGCCGAGATACCGCCCGAAATGTGCGGAAAAGTGGTTGAAAACTACCTCAAAAAGATACACTGCTCCAACCAATTCAGAGGACATCAGTTACATGACATTGTATTTCGTACATAATGGCAAGGTCCAAGCATTATATTGAAATAACAGTTTCATCAAAATCATAGCTTTATGTGTGTTTTATTTAGCTTTACTTTTAGAACCGAAATATGGATAACCCTATATATCTTTAGTGAAAGTATAGGTATAATAAATAAGACTTGGTATGACTTTGTGTGAATTAGAAGTTTTTACATCTCGCTCGTTTATCTGACAATGAGTCGGCAAATATTGTCTTCTCCATTGTGCACTACAATTCATAATGACAGACATAAAAGCTCCGGCCGGGTGAACTTCAATTACTTGCCGAATTTTTGTGACTGCCCTTTTATAATTTTAGGAAATGGTATCATACTTACAGATGATGAAACAAATAAGGATAAAACCAAACACTACTTAATCATACTGCACTTCCAGGAGAAGAAATGACAGAGAGCATTTATACAGAGTGTCCGTCGGGAAGGTATACTATTTTGTTTTGCCTCCATTTTGGTAAACATTAGCCTTGACAGTTCACATTTGGCAGTCATGAAGTAGAGACGTGGCAAATTTATTGTGGAAAAATATTCGATAACCCAACGTGTTGTAATCGATAAGACATTCTATCAAAATCAATCATCGATTACTGTGACGATGAGAAAGTTACGTGAAATTTTTGGGAGAAACAACGTGCCAACAAGACACACTATTTATCGTGTGGTGAATGGTTTTGAAGAAGGAGAGTCTGTAGCTGATAGGGTCAAGCATGGACCATAAAGTACTGCAAGATCGGCTGAAAACATTACTGCTGCTCAAGAAAGTCTTCAAAACAATCCATCAACCTCAATTAGACGCCGTGCTCAGGAGCTTGGTCTTGAAAGAACAACTTTGGTTATAATTCTGCACAAGGATTTGCAATTGTTTCTATTTAAGATTCAGTTGACACAAGAGCTTCTTCCACAAGACCATTTACGCCGCCTTACATATGCCAATAGGATGTTACAGCTCGCTCATGACAACCCCGATTTTCATTTTTTTTTTTTTTTTTTGTAAATTCTGTATTTATTACAATCTGTCCTTGGGCATTCAGTAATATTCACATTGGCCTACATATTACTTATATACTAAAATTTTATTTTTATTCGGGAACACTTCCTTGAGTGTCCCTACTGCTATATTCGTCCTGAGTAGCCAGGTCCTGTGTGGTTCTCCTCCTTAGTCTGGTAAATAATGGTGTTTCGTTCATCAGATTGGACGCCAGCTGATTCGGATGTTGTTGAATACGATTCATGTACCTAGCGGAGTATTTTTGGACTTCTTCCTTAATGAGGGGTGTTTTCAATTCTCTATGCAATTGTTTGTTCGAGAAGTATCTGGGCGCACCGGTAATGGTTTGCAGTACTTTGGATTGAAAGCGTTGCAATATTTCAAGGCTGGAGTGTGCTGCAGTCCCCCATAACTGGATTCCATATGTCCATACGGGCTTTAAGACACATTTATAGATTTTTAATTTATTATCGAAGGATAGTTTGGATTTACCATTCAAAAGCCAATTTAAGGATCTTAGTTTGATCCCAAAGGCCAGTCATTTTATAAATATACGCTTTCTCCAAGTCAGTGTTCTGTCCAAATAAATGCCTAGATACTTTGCATGATTTTCTTGAGGTATTTCAACACTAATAATAGACACGGGAGGGCAAAACCCTCTCCGAAGTGTAAACATTACTCGAACCGATTTCGTTTCGTTTGCCTTTATTCTCCATTTCTGCAGTCATTTTGTTATGGTATCGAGATGTTTTTGCAATTTTCTATAGGTAGATGCTTGATCTGGGTTGACGTCGGTGGCAAGAACAGCTGTGTCGTCTGCAAACGTTCCGATAAGAGTCCCTTCTTCTGTGGGTAGATCCGAAGTGAAAATCCAATATAAGGTAGGACCAATAATGCTGCCCTGAGGTACTCCCGCATGCGATTTAAGCATGTCCGACATGTCTCCGCCGTGTTTAACAAAAAAAGGTTCGTTCAGATAAATAAGATTTCAGAAAAATGAAGAAATTCGTGGGTAACAATTTCCTCAATTTGAATAATAACCCTTCGTGCCATACCCTATCAAAGGCTTGTGAAATGTCCAGAAATGCCGCATTGCAATATTTTTTCGTGTCGAAAGACTTATTTATCAATTCAACTAATATGTGAACCTGTTTAATCGTCGCATGTTCCTGTCTAACACCAAATTGGACTCAATTATAGGGTTTAATCTTCGGAGAAATAAAATTTCGAGGACTTTTGATGGTATAGGTATGAGGGTTATGGGCCTATAAGAAGAGGTTTCTTCAGGTGGTTTTCCTGGTTTTCGTGTCATTTTCATGAAAAAATCATAATGAACGACGAAGCACATTTTCATTTTAATGGATATGTCAATAAACAGAATAGTCGGTTTTGGGCAATGGAAAACCCCCAAATTATTCATCAGTCACCCTTGCATCCATTAAAAGTGACAGTCTGGTGCGCAATTTGGTCAGGAATCATTGGACCTTACTGTCAGCTGTCAATGGGGATCGATATCGTGATATGATTGAAAATTTTTTAACGCCACAACTGCATGCTTTGGGCTTGATTAACAAGTGGTTTCAACAAGACAGTGCCACATCGCATACAGCCAGTACTACAATGGAATTACTACGAGACCTCTTTCCGCAAGTTATTTCAAGAAATGGTGATGTTGATTGACCTCCACGGGCGCCTGGTATGACTGCTCCGGACTTCTTTTTGTGGGGATATCTGAAAAGCAAGGTTTATGCAAATGAATCAGAAACGCTTGAGCAACTGAAACAAAATATTCGTGATGAAATTAATGAAATGAAATGTGAGAATGTAATGAAAAATGCGCTCAAAAGGGCTCGCATTTGTGGGGCTAACAGAGGCGGACATTTATCGTATATTGTATTCCATACATAATTACATACATAATAATAAGACATTAAATGAAACATTTATCAATATAAAATCCATTCTCTTTCATTTAATCAAAAATTATAAACAAACAAGGTAGTATACCTAGTAGTATTATACCTAGTATACCTGTAGTAACTTTTTTAAATTTTGACCAAATTTTGTTTATATAGTTTACGTAATGTGCAAAACTTTCGTAAATTCTAAGTCTTTTAAGATTCGACATTCAATTTCTTTTTACTCTAGCTTGCTGAGAACACTTCAGCTGTGCTAACTATTCCTTCACGACCAGAGTGCGTTAGAGAGTAAATTATCTTACTAATATAAAACTGAAATATGAATTTCATCTTCACTTCAATTACTTTGGAATTCATCACTTTATGGCAGACATTCAACCATCTTTCATCATTATCCGCATCACCATCATCACCGTCAGCATCTTCTCCATTATCTTAGTTATTATCATGTTCGTTACGCTAACTAATACTCGGTCAAGTAAATATTCAGTTTCATCATCCACTTATTGAGTCTTATTGCACTTGTTCAAATTACTTGAACGATAATAATTTTAATTGAATGTTTAACCAACAATTTGTTCAGCGTCAATGGATTCATTGCTCAAGATCCGAGAGGGGCACTGCTGTAACTGGGGCCATAACTTTGCAGTGTGATTTATTTGACATAATGATGAAAGTTTTACCATAAAGTCACATTCTGTTTGTGCGCCTTCGTCTCGTTGCTTTGTTGGAAATGTCGAGTTCTTTTCATTGTGTCTTGTTAATCAATAATAATGATGAGGCAAATAAGTTATGCTGCAGTTTGCATTACACATGTGATGCTGTTGCACATAATTATATACGAGAGAGAGATCAGTTGCAGAGTTGACTTAAAGAAAATTTGTCAATTTACAACTGTAATTGGCAAGTTTATTCTTGTGAAAAAATCCAACAATGCATTTTGTTGATTTCTACTTAAAATGTCTAAATTAATCTAAACCGACTAACCTAAGCTTTTAAGTGAATCTCACTAGTACAGAAATTCCAGTCAGCTGAACTGAGTTCCATTTACTTTCTCTCGACCTACTTTTGCTCTAATGCAAAAGTGTGACTGTGAAAGAAGGGCAAAGTGCATCGCTATTTTCTTATAAAGCACAATAAAAGGAGCAAAATTGAAAACTTCTGAAGCGCTCCGGTTAGAAATTTTAGAGACTCTGCTGGTTTTAGTTTAACAGCGTTATCATAAGTGGTGCAGTAATGTGAGAAGTTTGCGAAATGCCTGATCCTTCATAAATCCTTCATAATTTGTAAAAACGGTGCCAAGAGTAAAGAATACAAACTGTGTAACGGCCTCCAACAGGGCACAGTGATGGCTCCAACACTCTTTAATATATATTTATTAGACCTCCTCAATATGATGGAAAATATAATATCTTTTGCTGATGATATAATATTACATAGCCCAAGTGACAAGGTTGTGAAAATCATTGATTCCCTACAGTTATAATTTGTTATCGTGGAGAAGTATGCGAAAGACTGGCACATGAAAATTAACACTAATAAGAGTGAGTCCACCTGTAAATAAATGCAACAGCAATATCAGAAAAGAATGGAAATCTTTTATGGTAAAATCTAAGACAACGAATGAATTAATTAAGGTAGTAGACACCGTAAAGTATCTCGGAATTTATTTAGATAAATTTCTGTAATGATCATTTTAATCGTACTTTAGAAAGAACAAAAAGGGCATTTTTGGCTAATAAATCCTTATTTTATTCAAGACACTTGAAACCGCAAACCAAAATCATCTTGTACCAATCTCTAATTAGACCCATAATAACTTATGGGTGCCCTGTATGGTTCAACATTTCCCCAGCATATATGGAAGAAATACGTAAGTTAGAAGGGAAAATTCTTAGAGTGTGTACATCGACACATAGATCTCCGCAAAGCGATTATTTAAAATACACATCAAATGTAATATTGTATAATAATGCCGATATAAGCAGAATATATAATTTTATCATAAAACTCATTCGAAACCATATTGTGCGATGTACTCGATATAAGGAAAACAATCTAATTAGTGCGCCCTATTATACCAATATGGCCTATATAGAGAACACAATTCAAAAAGGATTTGTACCACCAGAAAGACTGTACAAAACGATGATGGTGTTCCAATTTTCTACCATTGCTAGCTATGTCTTAGTTCTGATCACAGCCAAATCTTATTAAATTATAGAGTAGCTACAGTTAAACAAATTGTTAATGCTAATATATTTACTCCAAGAATTGACATACAATCATTTCAATATAGGATTGAAAAACATTTATATTTAAACGTTCCCATAAAGACGCCAACTGAATTAGAAGAGGCAGTTGAAACGTTAACAAAATTAATACACGAGGCTGCATTTCTTTCCAGAGCGCAACAAAGTTTCCACAAATTCCCAAATTTTCTTGTATCTTTTGAAATGAAGCAACTCATCCGGAAGAAAAGAAGACTAAGAAAAGTTTGGCAAAGAACCAGGAGACCGGCTGATAAGACTAACTTTAATAGAGCTTCTAATGACCTAAAGAAACTTTTAAAAGATAGTAAAAATGAATCCGTTGGAAGGTTTTTGCGGAACTTAAGCCCAAGTAATAGTGGTGACCATAATCTATATAAAGCAACCAAATATTTGAAACGGCCACAAAAAAGAAATGTTGTCATTAAAGACGTGAACGGTTACTGGTGCAGGTCAGATTCAAGCAAGGCCGCTGCTTTTAAATACTATTTACAGGACACATTTACCCCATTTACATTTTGCGAACCGTCTGAAGCGAAAAAGATAACTGACTTCCTTGACATTCCTTGTCAAATGTACCGACAAATAAAACCTATAACTGTACGGGAGGTGGAAAGTGAAGTTAAAAAATTAAATTCGAAAAAGTCTCCAGGATACGATCTCATAGATGGAAAAATTTTAAAGTCACTACCAAAAAAAGGGTACATATATCTTACGCTTATCTTTAATGCAGTGTTAAGATTAACACATTTTCCTACTCAATGGAAAGTAGCAAAAATTATAATGATACTGAAACCTAATAAGCCTGAAAATTCAATATCTTCATATACGCTTATTGCCCATAATATCAAAAGTTTTTGAAAGAATTTTTTTACAGAGATTGGCCCCTATCATTGAAGCTTTGGGAATTATGCCTGAACACCAGTTTGGATTTAGACAGGGACATTCAACACCTGAACAATGCCATAGAATTGTGAAAACGATACGGGATTGTCTGGAGAAAAAGCAGTACTGTTTATCGGTATTTTTGGACATAAAACAAGCCTTTGACAGAGTGTGGCATAATGGTCTCCTTTTAAGGATTAAGCATATGCTGCCAACTCCGCCTACCTTATCATAAAATCTTATTTGAGCGATAGAAAGTTTTATGTAAATGTAAATAATGATGATTCTCAGATTGGCATCATCAAGTCCGGAATTCCTCAAGGAAGTGTATTGGGCCCGGTTTTGTACACCATATTTACGTCAGATATGCCAACCAATGATGACGTAACAATATCAACGTATGCAGATGACACGGCTGTTTTGGCAACTAGCGAATCACCAACCTTTTTGGTTCAAAAACAACTAAATACTTTACAAGTGTGGCTTAAAAACTGGAACATTAAGGTTAACGCTGAAAAATCAACACAGGTAACATATACACTGCGACACGGTAATTGTCCACAAGTTTCAATATATGGTGAAACAATTCCTTCAGATAAAAGCGTTAAATATTTGGGATTACGTATTGATAGACGTCTTAATTGGAATGCGCACATTAAAGCTAAAAGAAAACAGTTAGATTTAAAAACAAAGAGAATGTTCTGGCTTCTTGGTCCTCGATCTCAGCTAAGCTTGGCGAATAAAGTTATACTATATAAAATAGTTTTGAAACCAGTGTGGACTTATGGAATTCAAATATGGGACACTGCCAGTAAATCCAATACAGAAATCCTACAGAGATACCAATCTAAGACCTTACGATTAATATGTAATGCACCATGGTTTGTTAGTAATGACGCTATTCACAACGATCTTCGTGTTCCAAGGCTAAGAACTGAAATTAGAAGATATAGTACTAAGTATGTCGAAAGATTAAGTTGCCATACAAATACTTTAGCCATATCGCTTCTTAATGATGAAGATGAAGTAAGACGATTGAAAAGACTGCATATACTTGATCTACCATTTTTACAATAATATAATATAATGTAGTATTCACTTTATTCATTTAATTATTAAATATTGTTATTTTCTTTGTATTTTTGCATATACGCCAAGTTGAATGAAGTTTGGTAACTGTTATTCTTTTTATATATATTTTACAAAATTTGCTAAATGTTTACTTATAAATAGATTGCAAATAAAAGTTTTATAAAAAAAAAGAAAAATTATCGGAGGGCTACAACAAAGAAACAAATATGAACGCAGTCAATGAAACAGGCATACGATTTAACACTTGCATACCTAACAAAGATATTGGCATTATCTCCAGATTAGACACCAGTAAATACTGGTGGACCACTTAATATAAATACCCATTTTTCATGAATTTTCCCTTTTACAACTTGACTCTCTTTTACCTCCACTCAGATATAAACGTAATGTTTCTGTCTCCTCTTTACTTTTGCATTACATTACATTTATCATAATTCCTCGCATGGACTACTAATTATAATAAAAAAAAAATTATATTTAAGTATAATAAAATAAGATTGTACTAGAGTCCCCGATATGGGGCGTTGTATAAGTTAAATAACATTAGAACTATTATTGTTTATTTTAGTATGTATAAAATATGATAAACTTAGATAAATACAAAAAAAAAAAAAAAATGCCTGATCCTTGAATTAAAGACATTGACCTGGGAATAAATAGGTTAAAATATGCAATTTGTATGGGAGGGGTAGAATGTTACGGTTAACTGATCGATTTTTTTTTCAAATCTTTTTAATCGCATTATAATGCAATACTCTTGACAAAAATTTACGTTGCAACAGCCAACGGGTTGTTTATTACGGGGAAAAAAATTTTTATTCTGTAAATCGATCAATTTGTTCGGAAGGTAACATTGTTATTTTCAGAACCTACCCTATCAAGCATACTCGACTGAGTTCAGAGCAAGTGTTTGAAATAGATGATGATATGAATGGAATTAAAATTTCAATCTTTCTTGAGCTTCTTAAAAAAATATATATAAATAAATATATATATATAAAATATAATCGTATAACCTTATAAAATATATGTTTTAAGTTTGAAGGCCTCACGTTATTTAGCATTTTTATTTATTAAAAGTAAACGATCTCAGTCAATTTGTAAACATGCAAAAAATTGGTAAACGTTATGTAATTCAATATTTCTACTCGTATTTGGAACGTCTCAGTCCAACCAATATTAATAGCGAGTTACATTCTACTCTAGCGGAGTCTGCTCCTGCGTTTGCGACTGTAAAATATTGGGTAGCAGAGCTTAAACGAGGCCGTACGAGCTGCCAAGACGAACACTGTAGTGACCGAGCACTTGAGGTGTCCATGTCAGACACAGGTAAGAGATTCCGCAAAATGGTATTGATGATCGTCGACTGAAGGTAATGCATTAATTTTGGCGATCGAAATAGTGGATGTGTGAACTAGAATATTGCCTTAACGAAACAACACTTTTTTTCTCGCTAAATGTGGCCCCTTTTCTGTCTTTCGTCTTCGCTTTCTTTGGACACGATTCTTCCATTTCAGCCCACTGCTTTGACTGTTTTAGATATGATTCAGCTAGCTGAATCAAAAAGTGATATACACCGATTCGATTTATAACCTTGGATGAGACATAGGTCCACCACTTCACATCTAAAATAAAGGAACAACCAAAGCAGTGGACTGGAATGGAAGAATCGTTTCTAAAGAAGGTTAAGACAGAAGACGGCCACATTTGGCGAAAAAGAAAGTGTTGTTTTGTCAAGAGAATACCTTAGTTCACACATCCACCATTTCGATGGCCAAAATTAATGCATTAAAGTTCGAGTTGCTTCATCACACACGCATCGGGCTGATTTTTTGAGTGTCCATTAAAGGCACATGGAGCTAGCAATGCCCAATGCCCAATTTTGCAAAATGACTTCATTTGTTCTAAAATATCAACAATTCTGTTAATTAAAATTGAAATATTTAGAATATCTAATCCAATGATTATTTTTTGCCTCATATTATCCACTTCATTCTGCACTTCATCCTCCAGTATAAACAAAAATAAAATTTTGGTTTTATGTAAGCGAGCTCACAGATAATATGCATATTATTGTTTTTGTTTTTTTATGAATATTTATATATAGGTTAAATAGGCCGTTTACAAGGGATCTATCAGAAGGGCATGACTATTACAGAGAAAAGATTTAATTTTGGAAATTCGGGAAGGGGCCTAGCAATGCCCCGACACCCTTGCTTAGAAAACGCTTAGCTTACACCAAATTTGAATGAACTGTGTATAGCTGAATAAAATATATGAACCTAAGATTATATGGGATAAATCAGTCATTTGTACGGGAGATACCAAAATGAGTGGGGCAATGCCTTTCACTTGCTTTCTCACAACTAAGTGTATGAGTGGCTCGATATGTAACAAACTTAACTGGATTCCGTTCTGTTTGGGTCAAATCGATCATTTATATGGGAGGTGCTAAGAGGAACAGTATTAAATGATCAATCCATTCCAAGTTTTACCAAGCTTTGTAAATCGAAACAACGAACAAAAGTTAAGTTTAACGCAGCTAACGGTCTAAGAGTTATAGCGAAATAATTGAATTTCAGAAAATCGGTCAATTTGAATGGGAGGGGTACCAGAAAGAGCGGATTGATACAGTCCGATTACATTCCTCGGCAACAAACTGATGAAACATTAGGTTGTAAAAAGCTGAAAGAAGTATCATGAAAATTTACGGTAGTTATCGTGACTATCATTCAGCTAGATAGTCTGCCAGTCTAACAGACGTTCAACCTCCCGTTTATTGTCGATACAAACTAATCAATCAGTGTGGGTAGTAGAGCCGGTCAACATGATTACGTTTGCAGACTGCCCAAATTTGCACCTATTCAGACCCATGTCCATCTTTTTCACTTCAGATATGTCCATAAATGGTATAAGGTATAACAAAAACAAAATACACTATTTCTCCGATAGATGGATTCTGTGTCTCGCATTGTACAAACCTAGATGCTAGATGGCATTAGAAAGACTCGATTTCGTGCTCATAAAACTACTTAGACTTAGAATTTTAGAATGGTAGACTCAGTATTATTTGAGAGCGTGCCATATTTTGCAATTTTTCTGCGACAAATGCGAAATCACCAACTAGACGGCTAAAAATGTTAACAGATCCTGCTGTTATAACAGATAATTATGCGCAATTTTGGTTCGGCAAAGATGCCTCATCCTCTTGAAGACCAATTGTCGCAAATGGCGATAGAATTATGGCAATCGTCAAGTTCGTTCATCCTATAAACACTCTTTCTATTGCCCAGAAGCTAAATATTTCACAACAGATCTTTTGGAGTCAATTGAATAGGGCTGGATGAAAAAAAAAACTCTATAAAAGGTCTCATACGTATAAGTGAAATAAAACCTCAGGGGACGATTTTCCATCTTCAAATAGAGGATAAATCGCAACAAAAAGCGTTTAATTTTAGTAGCGGATAATGACTGCTGATGGAGAGTAGGTCAATCAGGACAAAGTTAAGCGAAAACAGTTGTTGAATTGCAGTGGTTTGATGCAAACAGTAGCCAAGCCAAGATTGATATTTAGGAAGATTTTGCTGCTAACTCTTCATTCGGACTTGTATTATTACCAATAGGACCATCTGAAGGAAACAATCTCTCAGAAGCAGCTTGTTTTGGCTAATAGTAGAAGAATTGTACTCCATCAGGACAAGGCAAATCACATAGTCGGTGGTGACTATCCAACAAATCTGGGGGCTTAGCCTTGGGAGCGTTCACTTTATAGTCCACATCTGATGCCTAAAGATTACTTTATGTTCCTGTACATGGCGAATGATTAGGCTGGTGAAAATTTTGCACCAAAAGAAGCTTGTGCAAATCTCTGACCCAGTTGTTCGCCTTTAGTAGCGAACGTTTCTGCGAGAGAGACATAATCAAAATGGCAATAAGTACTCGTATATTTGACCTAATTTTTGATCGAATCATTCTATTTATAAATTAAGCCTTCAGTTTCATGCAAAAGTCATAGGTTTCTTTTAACTAAACCTTAACCTCTTTATTGAAGGCAAATTTAAGAAAATTCTTCGTAACACAACAAGTTTTCAAGACCTTTTGTATGAAACTGGATTTTTTCAATCCCTCACTTCAATATTTAACAGCATGTCTGCAAACAAATGAAGTTCTAGTAACGGAAGTTCATTGTCTGCATATGTTAACTTTATGGATGCTGCATTCTAACGCCAGTTGTCATGAGAACATAATGCGAAATAAAAGTATTTTGAATATGAAGAGATGTTTGATTGCATGCAAGATATGATAAAACATTCAACAATAAATGTGTGCAGTCCGTATTGGTTATGGCATCTCTGCGTGCACCAGTTCATTGCTTTCTCTCACTTCTTGATTCTATTAAAAATATTCTTAATAACTTTCATTTCCGCATATTTTCGATTATAAACTTGCATACACTACCATTTGTACTGCGTCTGCTATCATTGTGAAATTTATTATTGCGATTTTGTGTGCTGCAGAACCGTACTGACTGGGTATTGAAGACGGAGTCTTTTCTTCGTCTTTTACACATTTTGAGTTATTAATTAAGATTAATTGATATGTATAGAATATGATTGTGTTGCTTAACTATTCGTATGCTGTTGTATAGAGTGCCGCTATTGTGTTTGACGTGTTAATGTGCCAGTCCAATGATTAAACAATATCTATATTTCAATTAGAATATACTCGTACATAGATTTTCAAGAGATTTTTGAAATATATCGACGGACATTGATTACAATTAGAGTCGCACGTTTGATAAAAATATACTTGGTATGAAAACATTTCTTTCTTGTATCAAATTGCATCTAACGTCAACTGTTCTATTAAGAGTAGAATAGAAATTTCAGTGAGTTGAAGCGAAGTGTGTAATTCTTTACTCCATGTCTTGTGGTATTAGTGCAAAAGCGCTCGAGGTGCCTGAAGAACTGTAATAAATCGATCGGTTTTTGTCAGATGTTTTATATCAATATACAATAAAAGAAGATAAATCATAACTTACTGAAATTATAGGGGAGCCATTGACTTTTGCATTGATTAAAAACATTGTAAGTAATGGATTAGAAGCGATTTGACTACGCTGCCCATTTAATAATATATTATACATCCAATTAATACGAATTAAATGCACTGGAATGAATGATGGGAACCCAGGAATTCATGGTTTAAATTGGTTTTCTGTATGGGAGGTACCAGAAGGGGCGTAGTCCCTCTCAAATATCAGCAAATGCAAAGTGTAGCAAAATAAAATACATTATTTTTCCACGACATTGAAGGCTTTATTTAGCATAGTTTAAATGATCCCATTCAGGACAAATACCGTTTTTTTGTCCTGTCGAAGATAATTCCTTTACATACATATGTCTCATACAGGGTTATCTAATTTTCGGTTTGAAAAGTAAAGTTAAATGAAACAAAAATGAAAGCTATGATTTTGAAGAAACTTTAATTTTTAATTATATACGAATAATTTATATACGAAAAATAAGTGCAATGTCATATAAATGACCGCCTCTGAATTGGTTGCAGCAGTGGATCCTCATACAAACGGTCTTTAGCCCAACAAACAAGTCTAACGGCGATAAAGCGCATGATTTTGGCAGCTAACTGATGTCGACAAAACACGAAATTACGCTTTCTGAAAACTTCTCATGCAATAAAGCCAATATCGGTCGTGTTGAAATACATTTAAGTCACAACTTTTGCAGTAAGTTTTACAAATTTTTAAGCGGTCTTCGTTTTTAAGCGATCCATATTCTTAAATGGCAAACTATTCACTAAATAAATGACACTTCAGATGACGGGTATTTAACAGCTGGCAGCAAGCAAAATCATTCGATGTAGACGGAAATATGTGATAAACGCTAGATTTCAAGTTCCTACTAAAAGGGACTTCCAACCATGCGAGAACACAATTCTCCCCTACTGGTCAAAGCTGACCGCTTGTGGGTGAATGTTTCCTTCAGATGGTTGAATTGAGCTTAGTCGTAAGGGAGCAGTTCATAGCAGATGATTCCCCGACAATCTCACCGACACCACAACAAAACCTTCCTGATCGCCAATCGCGGTTTGACTACAGTTTGCACCGGTACGACCACAACCGTTCTTGCTTGACGTTGTTGTAAGTGATACATTTTGCATTACCAGCAATCGTACCCTCCATAAATGGATAAATTTTGTCGCGATTCTTAGGTCCATAAGTTTTTTTTTTTCATTAATTCGTACGGCACCCATAAATCAAGCTTCTTTTCACATCCAGACTTATTCCAATGGGATAAAAAGTATTTTTTTTAATGTTTAACTTCTGGTCAATCGAAACAGTTCTTCATGACGGTCGAACTAGATGACTTCAATAATTTTATCGATATTTTCAACAACAGGCTTTCCAAACATCAAAATTATTATAAAGAAATCAATGAAACCCAAATTGCTCATAATTGGTTATTACAGTATCAGCATCGAAAACACTGTTCACTTTTTCAGCAACCTGGCTTGAGTTTTCGAATAAAAATATCAAATGTGGCGTATTTTCTCATTGCTGATATCCATGTTTGAGGCGATCTCAATCAATACTCAGTCGAGCGATCACAAAACTGACTGAATAGTCTTTTGAGTACGAAATCTTATCTTTTTAACGCCATCCTGCGCAAACCAATAGCGCTTACTTTACGCAAGGTACAGATTACTAAGGCTAACTATTGAAATTATAATTGATTCCTTTTAACGACAATAATAGGGAGCAAAAAGACATGTAACTGCAGTTTAGTAATTTGAAATTGCAGGTGAAAGATCACACTGCCGTAAATTGTACAATTTCTATCATCCTCTTAATATATATACGTGCCAACTTTGTCCTGCATTCGACCACAATAATAAAAAATATGAATGTAAGTATGCGAGGTCTGTCATTTTCGGACATTTTGGGTATGAAGCGTGTGGCAGTGGAATTCGTTCCAAAATTGCTGAATTTTGTCCAAAAAACAACGTCGCATGAGCATCCCTCAGGAATTGTTGAATGACGTCGACGATGATCCTGATTTGATTAAAGGGGTCATAACTGGTGACGAATCATGGGTATATGGTTATGACATCGAACCCAAAGCCCAATCGTCCCAAAGGAAGAATCCGGGAGAGTCAAAACCAAAAAAAAAAAGCACGCCAAATTCGATCAAATGTCAAGGTTTTGCTCACTGTTTTCTTCAATTACCATGGCGTAGTACCTCAAGAGTTCTTACTATAAGGTCGTACGGTAAATAATGAATTATGCACCGTTTACACGAAGAAATACGAACAAAACGCCCGATATTGTGGAAAAAAATTCATGACTTTTGCATCATGATAATGCAACTGCTTACTCATCTTTGCTTGTGAGAGATTATTCGGCCAAAAGCAACACCATGCCTCAGCTACCGTATTCATCAGACTTAGCCCCCTGTGACTTTCTCCTGTTCCCAAAATTGAAGAGACCCATGAAAGGACGGCGTTTTGCGACGATTGAGGAGATAAAAACCGAATCACTGAGAGAGCTCAAGGACATACCAACAAGTGCATATCAGAACTGCTTCGAGGATTGAAAAAAAAACCCTGGCACAAGTGTATTATAACTGATGGGGACTACTTGGAAGGAGATAAAATAGAAATTGATGATAAATAAATCAAATAAATTGATAAATATTTTTTGAGAAAAATGAAAATTCACCTCATTTTTTGAACACACCTCGTATGAGGTGTATGAGTATGTGAGGCAAATCGGTCATTAGTTTCAGAGATATTATTATATTATATATATTATTAAGGGTATTACTTACTTCGCTGGTTTATTTCAAATTTTGCCGAACATAACATTACCGACCGATCGATCGTGGCGCAGCGGTTAGCACACGCGACTATCGTTCGTATGATTGCAGGTTCAATTCCGTATAAAGCCATTTACCAATATTTGAAAATCGTTCACCTCGATGTGCCTGAAGAACACTTCGGGTAGACGAGTAGACGTGTCTTTATAATGCTTCTCAAACTGTGAAGTTCGGCAAAATCGTTAAACTGTAGGTCCCGATGGGTGAATCAATAGAATAGATAATAGAATGCGTGAGCTTACTAAATTTGAGAAACTCTCCTGTGTCTCATTCATGAGATGCAAGAAAATTTGTTTTTGTTTATAACATTATACACCAAAACATAGGCAATGTATAGGTTGCCGCAGAAATTCTATGCATGACTGGTATGGGAGATAATTGAAAGGGCGTGGCTACTGAACCGATTTTTCTCATGTTTCCCAAGCTTTATAAATCTACAGAGTGGTCAAAAATCTACATCGCGGCTGCTTACTACATAGAAACTATTGGCTAAAGATTGCATCCTGAAAGATCTATAATGTATGTGTTAAAGCCATCCGTTTCCATTCTGAGAACTGTGTTTATAAAACGCTTAGAAATCACCAAATTTGATAGGATTTAGTCATGTGTGTGGGAGGTAGAAAAAATTAGTTTTGTATTACGACTTCCTTTTATCAAATTTTTGCAAAACAATATAAAGGAATAGAATGGAGAGCAATAAACCATGGAATGGCGCCATAACTTTCAGCCGTGAAAAGGTCATAGATTACAGTTCGCATTAGGGAAAAGTGTATGTTGGCGTGTCTCTATGTTATAAATGTTTTTTCCCATACATAACATATCAGTTAATCTCATTTTTAAAAGGGAAGATCGTATTTTTTTTATTACTACCGAATCACTAATTCAACAACGGCCTCTTACATATTTATACATGGTTATCCATTATTCGTTTTCAAGTATAGTTAAATAAATCACGCATTAAGCTATAATTTCAATTAAATTTTATTGCTTGTTACCGAGTAAGAAATGAGCTTTATCGCTGAAGAAAATTTTACCTGATTGTAACCCACGGTTGAACCGCCACTTTTGTAGTAAGTTCTTCGGTTATTAAAAGACCCATATTCGTAATGCAAGAAATGTTTTAATTTAATAACGCTTTAGGTGATCTGTGTTTAACTGACAGCTGACAATATTGCCAGACCAGTGTTTTTTTTTTTTTTTTTTTTTTTTTTTTTGAAACCACTAAATGTGAATTGCTGTTACATTGCTTTCAATAGATGAATAACTGGTAAAAATAGTAGAAATATTTTGAAAAAGCATAATTTTCCAAAATGGATTTAATCCTTTTGTGAGCAATTTTTCTTAACTGAGGCAATTAGTGGCAACCGTTAGACGCATTGATTTATCTCTTTTATCATTATTATATTTGCTAACTCCCATACAAATTACCTGATTTACTCTGCATTCTTATAAAGGGTTATAGATTTATTGGTTTCAAAACCGCCTGTCTGGCAAGGCTGTCAACTGTTAAATACCTGTCATCTCATGTGTTATTTATTTACTGAATGCTTTGCCATTTACGAATATGGATCGTTTAGCAACTGAAGAATGCGTAGAAATTGTTAAAACTTACTAAAAAAAAAACGGCGATTCAAACACAAACGCTTTTCGCGCATCACCGCAATCTATGCACTGCCGAAAAGATCGCTTTTGTCAGTGAAAGTGTGATGGATAATCCGAATTTTAATTCAGAGCACTATAGCCGTATGTTAACCGAGTTTTTGTTTTGACTGCAATTGAAGATTATGAACTAGACGATATATGGTTTCAATGAGACGGTGTCGTGAGCGACACAACACGGTCAATTTTGGCTTTATTGCTTGAGAACTTTCCAGAAAGCGTAATTTCACGTTTTGACATCGCCAATTGGCCACCTAGATCATGCGATTTGACTTCGTTAGACTTTTTTTTTTTTGAAGGGCTACGTCAAAGATCATGTTTACGCGGATAATCCCCAAATATTCGAGCATTTGAAAACCGACATTTGTCAAGTTATCCGTCGATATACCGCTCTAAATGTGTGAAAAGGTGATCGAACTACCTCAATAGAATCCACTGTTGTAACTAATCATGAGGCGGTCATTTAAATGACATTGTCTTTCGTACATAATGGCAAGGTCTAAGAATTATAATGAAATGAAAGTTTCATCGAAATCATAACTTTATGTGTATTTTATATACCTTTACTATTGAAAGCGGAAAATGAACAGGCCGCTATTATGTCCATGCAATCCGTACAATTCAGAGCATTTATTGGAAAGACGTAGCGATTGAATTTAGCATTCCTCTTACTTTTTCGGAAGTGTAAGAGCTTGTTGTTGATTGACTGAAATTCCGGTACTGGTTTCACTTTAAAACGCTTGATGAACAAAAGAATTTTATCACCACTAAGATCATGGACAAAAAACGCTTCAGTTGGCCAATATTTTTTATACAGTAATTAAATTTTGCTTAGGATTCTCCTGGCTCTCTGTATATACAAATTGTTTTCTTTTGTACTTATGATTATTCAGTCATCATGCGACCTTCGTATTTTACTAACCACCGCAAGAAATCTATATCTCATTTGATTTAATTAAACTTTTAATGTTATTACAGTGTTTGTACTAACAACCACAACCACAAAGCTTTTACGCAAACAGGAAAAGGAAGGAACACTCCAAAAATCGAGATGACACCAAAGAAATCCTAAACTAAAATGTTATCATTACTTCCTCTCTCTCTCTCTCACACACACACACACACAACATTCGAAGCAACTCGAAACACGTAAAGTTGTGGTACGAGTTAAGTTATGGGCAGCACTTTCAATGTTTTCCAGTAAAAATTACGTGCAAAATGTTTCTTTTTACCATCCATTCCCTTTAAGAAAACTAAAAATTTCTAAGAGTTCGAACATGCGAGGGAATTGTGACCAAAAACTATTGAGTGCTTCGAGATGCCGTAACGTAATCATTGAACACGTTTAGCTTGCAAGTTTGTTTCGTTCCTAGCTACCACTCACACTTCACTTCATGTGCGCGAAAGTGCAAGGAATAATAGTGAAAAAATATTTTTGTGCAAAGCAAATGAAGAAAAAATTATTTCAAGTTCTTCTTGTTATCGCTCACCTTTAAGAAAGGGGGAAACACCGTAAAACTGCACACAATTTCCTATTTAATTCAATGGGATTCCTCGGACAAAGTATTCACCATCCTGCTTTACCAACCCACAACTAAATTTAGCAGTTTTCAACAAGTTAAACCACAAATCTTCATTGCAATGCAGTAGGAATTCGTCCTGTCTCTCCCATTGTCCACCAGGGCGATGCTTTATCCGATTCTCTACTTCCTTTTCCCAGGCTCTGTGGTTGCAATTTAATTACTTATCCTGTACTCAATTATAGAGCCATTACTCTGAATGCTGGCTAGCGGTCATGGCTGCGGGTGGGGACTCCATGTCGGTAGCTAATGCCTGTTTAAATTGCGAGCGCTTCGTGTAAACTTCACATTTTTTTCCAATCTATGCGTTTCGCCTGAGCAATGCAAAGACTTCTAGCAAATAATACCATGTTGCGGCATTAGAGTGACAATAAATTACTGAATAGAAGAGATTTACGGGTATTTGCAATGAGAAACATTTTTATGCATTTCAACTTTTATGGAATGTCTGAACAACTGATAGTAAAGCAGATATCCAGGGAAGAGGAAATTGTTGTCATTAGTGTTGCAAAATGGATACTAAAATAGTCTGATAGCATATTTCACTGTTTTAGTGCACCTTAGTTTGAGGGGAATGAATTTCATATTATTGGATTTTGTGATTTTTTTTCTATCAGCAACTAAAGCTATTTTTATACCTTTATCCGGAGTAATGAAGGTATTAATGTATCATTTGGTACGACTACAAATGTAACACCCAGAGTGAGGCGTCGTCTATAGTATAAAGTATTTTTTGATCAAATGTGTTTTATGATTGTTTATGTCGATTTAGCAACGTGCGTCTGTCTGACTGATGGAGATGATCGCCGCGGCAAATTTACAAATCTTCTCAAAACTTGGAACAACCTAATGTTTTATCGGATCGTAGCCAGGAATTATAAATGAATTAGATCGATCTACATCTCCCCCCAGTTTTTTGTACCTCCCATACAAATTTATTTGTATTGGATTTTTTGGATTTTCAGAAATTCACTTTTACTCCTAAAACACTACATTCGTTGCCTGGAATAACTTGAACTTTTGTCCATTGCATTTTGTTTATAATAATTGGCAGAATCTGAAAAAATTGATCAACTAACCTCGATCATCTTTCTGATACCTCCCATGCAAACGGCCCATTTAGTTAATATATTCTTCGATTTATATGTCTTGCAAGGTTGCACCAACTATAATCAAATTTGGTAAGCTCAGAGCGTGTGTCAAACTAATTTTCAATGCAAAATTAACGACCTCGTCACACCCCACCTGATACCTCCCATACAAATTGCCGACTTTCAAAAATTCAGTATGTCTTTTGTAATCTCTAATCGGTAGACTAGTACAGTCTCCCAGATTTTTTTTTCATCAATATATTGGTTTATATTCTCTGTGAACATAGAAAACATTGAGTAGGCAACCACGTTTCTTCTAATACCACGCACACAAATAGCCGATTTTCCAAATTTCAATCTTTCTTCTGTAATTTCTAATCGGTAGGCTGTGTTAGCTTAAGTTTTTGTTCAATATATTTATTTATAATTCTCCGCAAATCTTGAACAAATTGAGCAGGTAACCTCGATCTTTTCTGGTACCTCTTACATAAATGAGGGACTTTATTTTATATATTTCTTAGTTTCACATCTTGCACAGTTGTATTGAATTGTATTAAATTTGATACAAGTTATATAGTTGGTGAAATGAGTTCCAGGAATGAAAACGAGATGCAGTGCCACACCCCTTGAGGTATCTCCCATATAAATTGACCGATTTACGGAAATTTAATTTCTTCCTCTTCTTCATAGACTGCAGTTACTAGAATGTTTTGATATTGTTAATGCGCCGCACGGTGGGGCCGATCTACTGAAAAGCGGAAAAAATTCAATATCTCAAGAACGGATTAACATAGAAACCTGGGGCCAGTCTTATTCGACTCAGAACAAAAAAATGCATTAAGTTCAACAATGTTTACATACATTTTGATGAAAATTGATGAACTAATGAGGAAATAAAAGCCTATTGGCAAAGTAAAAATTTCTGAAATTTTTGTCCTTATCAAAACCAGTTGTAACAAGAATTTAGAGTGTATATATAATTTAAATAATGTGCACAGTACCTAAATCAAGGAAGCATAAGACCGAACAATTTTTAAATATTAAAACCAGGGATTCAAAGTCAAATGTTGCTCGAATTGAAGAGATACGATTTTAAATTCAAGAAATATAGCCAATGCCTGATCGGCTGACATAGCTTCAGGTTTATCTTGGTCTTCATGTGTCGCAGCTGCGTTAATCAAGCTTTGTTGATACGATGTTTGAAGGCTGCGAATTTTATTCCTCTTGCTTCTTTCACCGCAATCGTCAAAATCTTTCATTGGTCTCCCAACACGCTCTGTGGATTCCGAGTCTGGTATGTTAAAAACATATTTATTTTCCTTTCACTCACTGAATATTTTTTTGAACCTCGCCCGGTCCCGATTAACCTTTTCTTTTTTTTATTAAAATGGGGCAAAAAACTCTTGCTTAGAGTTGTCACAATTAAGGAAATGTTTTCCTCGTCAAGTTCGGGGTGATTTTGTCCAAGGAATACATCGAACTTTGTATCCCCCCACAAGCACTCACACAAATCGCGATATTTAATTTTGACCGAGCTCATGACGACGTCTGCAGCTAGACTGAACTCGAATTAAAAGTGTTTTGAAGTGTGGACATGTACTATTATATGAGCCAACTGGGTAAACAAAATAGTGCGGTGTTATGATCGGATAGGCAGATAAAGACAGATGATTTTTGTTCTAATCTTCACTTTAACTCATCTAGTTTGAAGAGTGACCATCAACATCTCGGAGGAAGCCGGAGCTTTTTTCGTAACCATAGCTGTTCTCAATTCTTATTTGAAATACGTAACTTATAACGTTGTAAAGCGCTCTAATTTTTTTTTTTTTTTTTTTTGCCCAGTTTGACTCATGTGTGGTTTTGTTGGCCCTGTTGGTAGAGCAGGGAAAAAACTTGATAATGTTTTTCTCCCTCTTTCACAATTATATGCACTCATTTATAGTAGAGTGTAATTTGGTCAAACTTCCATTATTCTGACAGTTGGCCTAAATTAATGGGAATACCCTTGAAACAGTGAAAAAAATCATGTTGTTCCTTGATCCTGCAGCTATAATAGAGTGAGAATCACAAACTAGTTAATCGATATCAGCGCTTTCGATAATCGAATTTTTTTCCGCCTTGGCGCCAGTGTGTGCCGTCGTGACCGATAGCTGCTCAATAGTTAATGCACGCGTCTATCGTTCGCATGATTGCTGGTTCAATCCCATATACAGCTACGTATCATTATATGATGGTCACCTCGATCTGTTTGATGAATACTTTGAATAGTCGGGTAACAAACAAGTCTTCTAACTGCTTCTCAAACTGTGACGTTCGAAAACGTCTTTGAACTGTGAATCCCACAGAGTGAGTCCAAAAATGGGATGTAAGCTCACAAAATGTGAGAAGCACTCCCTTGTTTTATCCATGAGATGCCAAAATTCTTTTTATGGTGCATTATAAAATTTGAAAAATGGACCCGATAACCACGCTCTATCTGGTAACTCCCGGATTAAATAATTTTTAAATAATTTTTCCATATTCTTAAATGTACAACTTTCTTTCAATTGCACCAAATTCAGTATAATTTAGCACTCATCACACATTTGCCAAACTTAGTTCTTCGTATGAAAATGGAATAAGTGACCACGCCTCTCAGTGTGCCAAACATACTTATTGGCCGATTTATCAAAAAACAGTTTTTTTCTGCTTAGAAGTAAACATCAGTGGTCCCTCTTGTGTGTTGGGTGAAGGTATATCTAAGTTTGGTCATCTGTCTAAAATTTCTATACTGATTTTGTTGTAAATTACTAATTATACACATAAAGTTATCTCACAATACGTATTGAGCCCGCAATTTTGGTCTCAAACCATAGAGATGATACTAATTGTATGATCATAACACCCCAGTGAATAAATGCAGGGTTGAGGAGAATATGCCTGATTCAGCCCTGAATTAGGAATTAGTAGACATAGTAAATCAATTTCGTAATTACATTAGGTTATATTGGGAATCAGGGCCCTCCATTCTCCTGGGAATTAGGTCCCTCAAGCCTCAAGCCTAGTATAACGGATTTCCCAAACAGGGCAGATTAACATTGACAGCTCGTGATGGCTATGTTGTTTTGTCAGTTTGTATTAATTTTGCTGTTTTTTGTTCAGTCACTGATACCTAATCATAGTGCCAAACACGATGAAGCAGCACGTTCAAACAATATAACTTTATTATTAGTTAGTCTACTTTAAATTATTGAGCAATCAATTCCGTAAATAATCAGTCAGTATGCGTACCTCAAAGGAAGATTATATCGCCTGAGAACATCGTCACTAATCGAGTCAGTCGATTCCTTGACATGCACAGGAACTGGGACTTTCGCAAACTTCAACTTGGCGAATTTTGCGCGCGGACTTGGGTCTGCCCCCCTAAAAGATCCAGGAGGTTGAAGATAAATACCATTGACAAGGTGGTTCACTGACTGGCTTTCGAAGCATTTGGAAGTGGACTCCAATTTTATACAAATAGTCATCTTTGGCAGCAAAGTGCATTTTCATATTACGTTGGCACCCTAAGGAATAAAAGTGTGTACGGTTCGATAAGGCAAGAATGTAACACACAGAAGAAAGCGTCTAAATTACCAAGTATCTTTTGAGCAAATAATTTTAATGACTTTTTATACCTATGGACTGATTGATATCCGTCCGTTTGTGTGCCTACTCTGTGATGCTTGGTAAATTTTGAAAAAATCGAAAGCATCGGTTGAAAATAAACAGTTTAACACAATTATTTTTAGGTTCATATTTCCTAATCTATTATATGAAATACTGTAAAATTTGTTAAAATTCGCTAAAGTATTGGTGGAGAATGAAAATGCACTTCATTGTCAAACCACTTCCCATAGAAATTCGTCGATTTCAGCAATTCAGTGTGGTCTCATATATTGCTCTATAACGCTCGATAAGATTCCACAGTTCCCATGTCAGTTAAGGTGCCCCTGCACAAATAACCGATTTAACCTACATATTCTTATGGTCATACATTTTATCCAATTGCAATAAATTCTTTAAAATTTGGTATATGTTAAAAATTAGCTAAAGTATGGTCTGAGAATAAAAATGGATGGCATAGCCTCGGTCCTTCCAACAACTCCCATATAAACCGACCGGTGTATCGAAATTTAATGTTTCCTCTGCAATTTCTAATCAGTAAGCTACACCAATTTCAATTGTTATTCATGGTATTTCCTTATAAAGCTTTGAAAATTTTGAAAAAAAAAACTAGATTATATTCAACTTTTCCTCTTTAATTGCTAATCGAAAGAATTCGGTAAATTAGATTTTTGCCCATTGAATTATTTTGTGTTTCTCACTTACATAAATCGCTTTCATGATTGAAATTCGAATCTATTTCACGTAGCACATAGAATAAGTTCTCCCATTTCTTGCACTCCTTGTTTCGTCGTCACTCCCAGTTTTTACAATACCCCAAAAGTCGGCAACTTCCCAGGTCTATTACTTTTGGCCAACCTCCTCTATTCAACATGAATTATTTTTCTATCTAAGACCTCCATAACTGTCTCATGTACTTTTGCCATATAGAAAAATAGTTAGAACTGACATCTGATAGTTTTGGATTTTTGTTCGAAATCGCTTACAAGTGTCCGTCTGGTGATTGACATAGTTAACCACTCTAAAATTGTAGTTACCAAGTTCAGACCTCTTCTCAATGGATGAAAAAAATACAGTAACATCACGTGGTGAATGAAAAATGATATCTACGACTATTTGTTGATGACTATTTTTAAAAATGGTGTAAGTCGTGTTTACTGCAGTTTTTCTTAGAAGCATTTCAAAAAGTCTACTGAAGAGGTCGCACGATAGGTTGTTGACGTGTGTAAATTCTCCTTTGGTGCCAAAAACCTCGTGTCGGTCAGTGTCATCCTATTAAGACGTTTAAGCTTTGAGGCAACATTAAACTCGGACATGGTTTCATACAATTTTTCCCGTACCAGGGTGTGGAAAGTATATTCATAATCATAATTCAAAAAGCTGGCACGTGTAGATCTATTTGTCTCAGGCCTTTCCCATGATTTCCCATATAATAAATATCTTATAACTTGCAGACTTATCAGATATAAAGCCTCTCTGATAAGGTGAGATTAAGTCATATTCGTTAAGATTTAGCCTTCACATAACTCACCTAAACATCCTTATAAACAAAGCGTAAAAAAGCTGATACATCGTTGATTGTTATAAATATTAGATCGCGTTTTTCCACTGGATATAATAGGTATAGATTTAAATCAATTGCATTTTTAAATTAGTCTGAAATAGAATATTATTTGCACCAAGAATCTTCACTATCTGAATTTAAGACTGAATTCTAGTGAATTTAACTATTTCTTCATTTCAGCTTGTACGAAAATTGTTGACTCAAACGGTTAGTCCAATACATTGGGACGATTTGTTAGTTGCGTTAAATAAAAACCAAGCCTCTATCTGCCCCAAAATCCATGCATTTCACACACTTGGGACTAATTCATAAACGCATTTACCATGAGTAAGATTTAGATAAACTTTTAATAGCTTAAATATTTATTTATAAAATATTATTACAAATTTAGAACCAATTCAGCAACGCATGAAAAGCAGAGCGGTATGTAATTGACTATGTTTTCCTTCCATTTTAAAAGACTTATATCTATAAGTTCTAGCGCTGAACAAATTTTTGACTGTTTTACTAAAAAATATAGTTTTAAGATTTAGTTTAGAGTTGTAAAAAAATTGACTTGCATCCGAATGAAGCATGGGAGGGCTTCCCAAATTCTCATGTGAGCTTACATGTATCCTTCATTTAGACTCATTTAAGGGAACCTAGCCGATTTGACGTATAGATGGTGCCACTAATTTGAAAACAAGTTATTTTGATGAAAAGTGGCAACCTTATAAAACACATGTTTATGCCACGTTGTTTAATATTTTTATTTGAGCCATCAAAATTAAGCGATTTCAGTGAATTTGTAAATATGAAAAAAATTAGTCACCGTTATGTAATTCAACATTTCCGTTTGAAAGCTCCCAGTTCAACCAATATTAAAACCTACTTTTTCATTCACGACTATAAAATATTTGGTAGCAGAATTTGAGCGAGGCCGTACCAACTGCCAATACGAACACCGCAGTGGTCAACCAATTGAGGTGTCCACGCCAAATTTAAAAAATTTATTGTTGAAAAGTGGCAACCTTATAAAACATATATTTATGCCACGCTGTTTGATATTTTTATTTGAGCCATCAAAATTAAATGATTTCCGTGAATTTGTTAAAAAGGAAAAAAATTAATCACCGTTATGTAATTCAATATTTCAATTTGAAAGCTCTTAGTCCAACCAATACTAAAACCGAGCTAGATTCTACTATGGGGAGGTCTACTCTTTCATTCACGACTGTAAAATTTTGGGTAGCAGAGTTTGAGCGAGGCCGTACGAGACGCCAAGACGAACACCGTATTAGTGGACCAATTGAGGTGTCCACACTAGACACGGTTAAGAAAATCAACAAAATGGTGTTGGATAATCATCGGCAGAACATGCAAGAGATAGCTGAAATGACAGGCACCTTAAAAAATACAATACATCGTATATTGACCGAGGATTTGATGATGAGAAAACTGTGCGCAAAATAGATAGATAGAATAGAGCAAAAACATCGTCATGAAGATGTTTCAGTAGATTGTTTGTCGATGTTTTACCGCAATGAACACGAATTTTTGCACCGATTTAATACCATAGATGAGATATGAGTCCACCACTTCACACCTGAGACAAAGACGCAGTCAAAGTAGTGGGAAAGGAATGGAAGGATAGAGAAGACGTTTCCATTTACAGGTAAGGTTGTGGCGTCTGTTTCCACAAACGGAAAAGAAAAACCATCAATGGTGAACATTACGCTAATTTCTTGCAGTGTTTAGGTGATGAAATTATGGAAAAAGGCCGCATTTGGCGAAAATGAAAGTGTTGTTTCATCAAGACAATGCTCCAGTTCACACATCCACGAATTGCTTCATCACGCGCCTTATACTTCAGATATAGCTTCTTCGGACCAGTCTGTATATTCAAAAAAAATGGCTTGGTGGTAAAAGATTTGCCAACAATGAAGAGGTGGAGTCTGCAGTTGATGACTATTTTAAGAAGTCTGACAGTTCTTACTATAAAGATGGTATAGAAACTGTTGAATATCGCTTGGAAAAGTATATTGAGCTGAAAGCAGATTATGTTAAAAAATAAAAGCCATTTTCCCCCAACTTTTTTGTGTCTTCTTTCTTAAGTCGACTAGTTTTGAGACCACCCTCGTGCATTTTAATGACGGTGATGTTCGTCAGACACAATGCACTCGTAATGTTCGTCAGACACTTTGAGATGACCGCCGCTCAGAGAAAGATAACGGGGGTTGAACCCGAACGATAGTAGAGCATACTAATCAACGCGCCCCGACCCATTCCTTCCTATCTATTCTTTGGATGCAAAATTGTAAATTGTCTTTTCAGTGATAGGGAGACAATAATTCTTGCTGTTACTTACTCTCCATCGGGAACTAACTAAGCAGAAAAGTTTTTGTATTTATTTGGTAGTTTTGAAAAACAATTATTGCGGGGAGAGGGGTTCGAACATTAGCACCTCCTTCAGACGCGTGTCGTTATTGGTGAGTACCTCACCAATAATTTAAGCTACAAAAGCAAACTACGAGACAGCTCCGAAGCAACTTTTTAATTCGTCTATAATTTGATTCCAATATTTTTACAGATGGTTTGATCCAAAGTAAGAAAAATTGGCAATTGTCACATCAACAGCATATGGTGTTATATCTTGTGCTATTTAAAACTCTATTAGTGCTGTATGAACCGCCTCAAAAACACACACATACATACAGTATACATTTGGTGTATCACATTTCCCGTGCATTATTTATCGATTTTTCAACCGAGTGAAAAAAGTATTAAACTTATAAATTTTGAATGACATCGTTTTTCGATTCTTAAGCGAAATTTCAATACATGCCATTGGAGTGATGCTCGTAAATCATTAATTTGATATTTCGTGGCGTAGGTGAATGTTAATACAGTGAACTCAATAAGACAAGATGGTTTAATTCGGTCCCATGAGGTTGGGGAAAGGAATCGCCAAATGTTGAGAGCTTTCATCACAGGAAGTAGAGGACTCCCCTCCAATGAGAACTCACCTACAAATTGCTAGTTTCAAATGGTAACAGAATCGCAAAATCATAGAGACAATACGGGATCAGAATGGCAGTATCATGACGAAAGAACCACAGAAGAGCGGATAGTTATGGGTTGTCGGCAGTGCTATTTGTGATCTCTGGTGATGAGTTAATTCTGTGCATGCATCAGCTCCTAACGAGGATTATGCGATTCACGCCTGATGATGAGATTCTAAATGCAAATGTCCAAATGTCTGTATCAACTATTGGGATATCAATTTCGTACACACAGCATATAATATTCTGTAGAGTGTTTAATGTGACAGACTGAAGTATATTCCATCTGACCTGACTGAATCGCATCAATGTGATTTTAGAGCTAGCAAATATACAAAAGGCCAGATATTTTCACTATGACAAATTCTACCTATAGAAAGTGCTGAAAAAACAGATAAATATACACAAACTTTTCTTTACCCATAATGCTGTCTTTGATAAAGCCCTGATTAAGTTGAGCATTTCTGAGAAGCTCTAAAGTCTTAGCAGTGCACTACTGACTAGAGTTTTGAGTAAAGACAGAGCCATCCTCAATCGCCCATAATTGTAAAGATGATTGTGAAGAGTGCACCTACATCATCCAACCATTTTTCTTCAATCAAACTGTACCTAACATGAGTAACATCACTGACTCAAACTGCCTTCCCAAGTATTGAGTATAAGTTAACAAAATGGAGTCTGGCAGTTAACGAAATCAAAATCCAACTTATTTATTTCGATAAATAAGAAGTCTTCTAATTTCGGGCACTGCGAAAATTTTGACAGCCATAATTTCGGTTTAGTGGGAATCATCTTCAGATCCACTGTTAACAAAATTACCCACCCAAAGAAAACAAGATTCCACCTTTTTCAACAATTCCAATGTGTAAATATTTATAACTTGCTAAGAAACATTTTTGTGACACTCAATTCTGACAAATGCCGTAATTCTTAATAATCAGAATTCCCTGGAAATGCGCATAAGTTATTTGGGATTAACTGCTAAAAACTGATTTATGGCTTATGCTGGCTTAACTACCCCTATTTTCGTATGCATTTAACCGAAATTATGAATGTATATACCGTTTGTAACACAAACGAGAAAACAATTAAACTATCTTTGATCGAATTCTTTTAATCAAATGTGTTTAAAGTTATTTTAAAATCGATTGAGCGATGTTCTTCAATCTGGCTGGTAGGCAGGCTACGTACATTCGACTTTCGATTATTATTTTTATGTTGGTACACTCGTCTCGAAGATATGTTGACGGTTTCATCCATATAGCATGTTTAGTTTGTTTGTGAGAAGCATAAATAAGATAAGTGTTTTGCATGTTCGGCGATTTTCTGCTATCGAAAAAAATGGATCAAAGAAGTTGCATCAAATTTTGTGTAAAAAATTGAATTAAATGCTCAAAAACACTTGAAATGTTGACAGTGGCATACGGTGAGAGTTCTCTGAGTCAAACAAGTGTTTACAAGTGATATCAACTTTTCACAGAAGGTCGAGAAGATGTGAATGACGACGTTCGCTCTGGACGCTCCAGCACATCAACTACCGATGAAAATGTTGAAAAAGTAAAGAAAATTGTTATGGAGAATCGTCGAATCATAATTAGAGAAGTTGCTGACGATGTGACACATCGGTTGGCTCATGCCGTGCAATCTTTTCGGAAATTTTGGGCATGAAGTGTGTGGCAGCGAAGTTCGTTCCATAATTGCTGAATTTAGACTAAAAACAACGTCGCATGAGCATCGCTCAGGATTTGTTGAATGACATCAACGATGATCTAAATTTGCTTAAAATGATCATAACTGGTGACGAATCGTGGGTATACTCGTATGCTTATGACATCGAAACCAAAGCCCAATCATCCCAATGAAAGAGTTCAGGAGAGCCAAAAGCAAAAAAAGCACGTCAAGTTCGATCAAATGTCAAGGTTTTCAAAGGTCACTGTTTTCCTTGATTACCATGGCGTAGTGCATCAGGAGTTTTTACCACAAGGTCGTACGGTAAATAAGGAGTATTACCTTGATATTATGCGCTGTTTGCGTGAAGCAGTATGAAAAAAACGTCCGGAATTATGGAAAAAACTAATGGCTTTTGCATCGTGATAATGCATCTGCTCACTCATCTTTGCATGTGAGAAATTGTTTGGCCAACAACAACACCATTATCATGCCTCAGCCACTGTATTCACCACATTTGGCCCCCTGCGACTTTTGCCTGCTCCTAAGATTGAAGAGACTCATGAAAGGACGGCGTTTTGCGAGGATTGAGAAGATAAAAACCGAATCGCTGAGAGAGATCAAGGACATACCAAAAAGTGCACATCAGAACTGCTTCGAGGATTGGAAGAAACGCTCGCACAAGTCTATTATATCTGAGGGGAGGGGACAACTTTGAGGGAGATAAATTACAAATTGATGAATAAATAAATATTTTTTGAGAAAAATGAAAACTCACCCTTTTCTTGAGCACACCTCGGACACTATGATATGATATGATGATATGATGTATTGATGATGTATTGAGTAATTAAGGCCCTTGTAGCAGCTGTCGTAAAAATGACCGATTTAACTCATATAATTCTTTCAAGCTGTTGAGCACAATACTGAACGAAGACTTGACAATGAAAGTATATGTAGACTATACCGTCGCACTCTTTATGATATCTCCCATAGAATAGAGTGTGAAGTTTCGGCTGCGACTCGTATTAATATGCTACACATGCAAATTCAGGGATCCTTCTACAAATTCTAAGCTATAGACTTCTGAAAGTTATAATTTTTACAGTTTTATTATGCTTTATTTCAGACGCGGCCTTTGTGATGCCTCTCATAGAGTGATATTAAGGGAGACTTCCGTTCTGGTTAACCTTTAACCAAAAATTTTCTGTTATGGAAAGCCTCTGGTGAACTGGCCGCGCGTTGAGAGTGCGAGAGTTCTACAGAACAGTCGATTCGGCATTAGTGGTGAGTGGAAGATTCTGCAATATTCCAGATTTTCGCCACCCAATTGATGCTCCTAGCATTCCTCTTATTCAGTCGACCTATATTCTCAAGAACGGTAGAAGGCCTTTTGATCAAGATCCGAACCCTTCAATTCGAAAGTATTTTAAATGAACATAGACCATCATTACATTTTTAGAATCTTGATTTCGCAAAGCGGGCAAATTACCAATATCTTGTATTCGGATGAAACCTATTTTCATCTTAATGGACACGTAAATAAGCAGAACTGCCAATACTGGAGTACAACAAATCCGAAGCGCAAATATTGGAAATCCCTTCATTCGCCCAAAGTGACTACTCCGATGGCAGCTAAAGAAATTATCGGTTTTTACTTTTCTGAAGGTGAAAGGGGTCGTACAATTACAGTGAATTCTAAGGAGATATTAGGAAGTTTTTTGTTGTCTGTACTATATAATTCCCTGGCTGGAACCGAAGAATGTTGTTTCAGCAGAGCTGGGCAAAGCTCTCTGTCACGAGTTCATAAAAGTTTGTCTGGCTAACTGATCTCCAATAGATGTAACTTAAATTGGACTCCACGCAGTTCTGATAATCCTACAGGAATAAATTTGCATCTATGGATGCATTCCTGTGAGCTTATCTGAAGTAAACAATTTATGCCAGTAAACCCATTTTTCTGGCGTATTTGAAAGAAAATATTCGACACTAAATAGCGGCCATCACAGTTCACATAAAAAACTTTGTTGGTTGCTTAAATGAGCGCAGCAAAGGTGAGGGTTTACATTTGGACGATATTATTTGTAAAAAATATACTCCCAAATTGTGTGCTTTAATAATTAGCAAATATTTTTTCTATAACCGGCTTATTTACTTTTTAACGACCCACTAAATACAAACTTTCTTGTGAGACAATTCTGTAGGCTAATCAAACAGATTTTCAAAAAAAAATAAATTGATCGAAGTTAAATGCGAATTAGCGACAACACAACACAAACACAGACGATCATAAGCCGAACATGAATTTACCTAATAAATTGCAGTGATTATTATTAGCGATTATTTAGCTATCTGTTAATTTCAAACGTATCCCTTTCGACAATTTTTAAGGGAAAGACAAAATGGGTAACAATGAAATGGAACATTTATACGTTTGTTCTACAAATTTCTCCACAATCTATAATTTCCAAATTCACAGGATATGAATTTTGATTTGAATGACCTCAAACAATATGCACTGTGTAGCAAACCACCGAAAAGAAGTTCAGGTAACTTCCCAAATGTCTTTGTAATCTTAGCAATATTATAGCAATTTGTCAAAAGTACTTCCATGACAAGTACTTACTTTTTACAACCACTGTAAACGACAGATGCAAAAAGCCTAATACATAAATCATCAGCTCGTGTGTAACAGGTAAAAACTCATGAAACAAACTGCCAGCAAACTGCATTGCAAACAGAAACTATTCATTTGCCATATTCAGATTGGATACCGGGCTTGCGACTGGAGTCGTTATGTATCGGATACAAATTTGGTAATGTAACAAATGCAACAACAACATCAGCTAGCGGAATAATTGAAGTTGACAAATGGAAAATTGTTCAGCATAAGGTGCGAATGATTTTAACAGCCATATATTGCATGATCATATAAGGCTAAGTAGGGGGATGTCATTGAGGACGACTGTTTTGAGAATTTTATTGACAAAGTCACCACAGGCAGAGTCCACGGGGGTTCTACATGAGTCTCGCCGTGAAGGCTTATCCATGGTATGCCAATGCAAAGAGCAGCAGCTGCCGCCCATCAAGCTGAACAAGATTATGGGATTAGCCTGATATGAACAGACTTGCAGCTACATAACCTTCAGGTTAGACTGCCTTGAAAGGGCCGTAAACTTACTCCCTACAGCTAACAATGGTCCTACGCCAAGCACACGCTCTGGAAACTAACTAGATTGCTCTAGGCAACACGCCCTGGGTAGAGACGGCATTACTGACTATCCAGTTTTCACCAAACCTAAATATCTTTAATCCCCGGAGATCCCTTATATTTGCATAACAGGGACATTTGCACAACATATGATGCCAGTCTTCGACTGATGCACCACAATTGCACGACTCGTGATCCCATAAAGCTCTCTAATTCAGAAAGGCATTGAGTGATCCATGTCCCGTCAGTAAGAAACCAAGACAAATGTTGAAATCAAAATTAGGGTTTGTCCGAACGAACTTTACATCTGGCAAAACCCTAAATTTGGCGCCTTTCGTTATGACTCTCTCTCCAACGTGTTTGACATCTCAACAAGACGCATTTATCCAAGAGTCCCCTAAGTTCAGCCCTACTTAAGCTCTCTAATCCTACAATAGGCCAGTTCGATTTCGCCAGTGCATACAATTTCCTGGCTTTGAATTTCGTCGCAAATAAACAATGTCCACCGGGGAAGCACTCATCAGTACCTGAAAGACGTCTATTGATACCGTGCGATATAAGTACTGGCAAGCAAGCCAATAACACCACTCTCTGACAAGAGAAGGCCTTACGATATCCGAATTCAGATTTCACCGACTCGTATCACACATAAGGAGAGACAATCTACCCCGCTAAAACATCATGTTGGTCTTATCGACTGCAACATCCACACCAATATGTTCCGACCATTGCCTGACTATCCGCATCATAGCGAAGACTCGTTGTTCCAAAACAGAACTAGACCAACCCTTAACCATAATGAGTAGATCATCAGCATACGCCCAAATTTCTCACTGATCATATAGCAGTCATTTATTTTAGCTTACAATTTGTGCACGTTTAACTCTCTGTATCGACGGCGGTGCAATCGTTATAAGGACCATAAATGAGTGACCGAAATATTTACAGTGACGGTGGCTCTGTACTATTATTAATAATAACTATAATTATAAATATATATATGACTATATATAACTATTATTAAAATGTTCATCATCCAGCAGACGTGATGGATAGGATGGCAATGCACACGACACAAAAACTGCAGACTGCTGTCACGCAAAATGCCATGAACTCGTATGTGGTAACTAATAAGATATTTAGACGCCTTACTTAGTGGAACTGTATTTGAAGTTACTACAACATCCCATCCCCTATCTTTCTTTGTGGCTAACAAACGCTAACGTTCGATCAAAAAAGCCATAGGCATGCCTCAAACACCTCAAGGATCTGTTAGATGGTTTATAAAGATACCGACCGTTGAATTAACCATGGTGCTGTTGGTACCTCCCTTACATATGACCGAATTGATTTATGTACATATTTTTAATATTTGTATTACATTCACTCAATTACATTCACTTCAGTCTAACTTGGTATTAATTGAGGGCTTGCTGAAATAAGTCAGGAGCATGAAGACATGCCTCATATCGACGTCCTCTCTGTTACCTACCATATAAAATGACCGATTTTCCATTATTCAATTTCTCCTCTGTAGTTTTTATTTATTGAGCTACATTATCCCCTATTTTTGTCCATTGAATTGTTTCATAATGATTGCTAAAGTTTGAGAAATATTGACCAAGTAACAGACCATACCATCTATTATGGAGTTTCATAAAAATTTGCGCCAATTATAGTGTCCATCAGCCACGCTGCAAGATTTCGAGATGGACGGACATCGCTCAATCGATTTAAACTCTTTTCTCTGAATGTTACATTCTTGTTACACTTTTTTATTCCCCTTTTGGAACCCCTAAACTAATATCAAGTATAACGCACATATTCTTAGTTTGATATTTTTCAATCGATTATTCCGAACTCAATCAAATTTGACATTCTTCATGCATTTGACTACATTATCGCTTCCATTCTAGTATATTTCACACAAATAGACCCAACCAATTCGAACCAATTTTCTATTTCTAATTATTCCTGTAACAATTACTATATTTCGAGTCAAATTCGCAAATACTTGGAATGTTTAATATTCTACTCTCCGGTTTTCATAAACTTGTATGAGAAATATAACATACAGAGTTATCCATTTAGTGGCTTTAAAACCACCGATCTTTCAAGGCTGTCGGCTGTTAAATAACTGTCATCTGAAGTGTTATTTATTTAGTAAAAGGTTTGCCATTTTCGAACATGGATCGCTTAACAACCGAAGAAAGCGTAAAAATAGTTACATTTACTACATAAGTGGAGATTCATACGTGAGCTTTCAATCGAACAAAATCTTCTTCAGCGATGAAGCTCATTTCTAACTCGGTGGAAATGGGGCTCGGATAGCCCAGAAGCGATACTGGAAAAGCTATTGCTTCCGGAAAGATTGACTGTTCGATGCGTATTCTGGTCTGGAGATGTCATTGAGCCGTATTTTTTTTTTTCGAAAACTATCTCAAAAGGAGCCAATACTGCAACCAACCTGGAGGCGGTCATTTAAATGACATTGTATGTCGTATATAATGGCAAGGTTCAAGCATTATAATGAAATAAAAGTACCTTTATATGTGTTTTATTTAACTTTACTTGAAAACGAAAAATGGATAACCCTCTTTACATGTTATATGATGCCCTATATGAATACATCTTATGTTCGATAGTCTATACTCAGCTTGATTATTCAATTTGTTGTATCAGATTGCCGTTGCACTTTAGTATTTTTAGCCTATTTCTTGGCCCGCTAAATTGTTTGTGCGATATGTGTCACATGACAGCGTCAATATGCCTCTTTCTTCGTATTGATATTTTACCTAGTCCTGATTGTCTTAATTAATCGCCCCTTTGTGCTTTAAGAACATAAACTTGATGTTTTTGCAAAAGTTGTCATTCACAATTATGTTGTCTTGAATTTAAATATTGCATTATTTATTAACAAATTATAAAAGATATAAAATGGATGGCAGGCTGTTGAAACGTAAAGGGCACGGAATTATAAATAATATTTATAATATGAAAACTCCTGTTTTGGAAGAAGCAATTCATTGCTAAAACGAGAAAACAGCAATGCAAAATTGAGAGGTGAAAGAGTCAATAACTAATGAATCCTTATCTGAAGCGCTTGCCCGATTGTCGACTGATCACGGAATAGCTAATGATTGACTAAATGTTTTAAACACATAATACTTTGACTCTATGTCAGCTTGATAAGTAGAAAATCGATTTTGATGAAATTTTTCCAGAATATGATATTTTTCGTTATAAAATCGAGCCATTTTGCATGATGGGCAATAAATTTAGTTTTTTTGTCATTTGCATTATATTGAAATGTTTGGTAAATCTTAAATATAAATTAACCCATGGTCATTTTCAATACCTCCCATAGTTGGTCCCCACTCTAGTAGATTCATATCTTTCATCCAGTGCTGTTAATTCTTCGATTGACAACGATCTGAGTTGCTACGCTCCCTAGGGCACGTAAATTCTTTTTCTATAATTTCCAGACGTTGAGTGGAGATACATGTAAGTCTGTTCGCCTGTTTTTAGCTTTTCTTTAACAACTATGGATTGATCCCTTACCAAAGTGTATATGCCCATAATTAGTTATACAATCTAATAAATATGTAAATTTGCACGGCTCTTTCTTCGTATTGTAAAAATTTTAAAAATATGTAAAAACAGCAAACACGTCAAATATTTCTATCGATTTCCTACTGTATAGAATTTTTACATTCTTGAACTTTATAGCTTATGACCATGAGATATTTATGTACAAAATTTCAGTCTCCTAGATCAAGCAGTTTGGCCTTTAGGTGCCTTAAACAGACATTCTTAAATAAACACTTTTTCACAAAATTATGTCTGTTACTGAAAGTCAGCTTTACTAACAACTTAGTGGCCGTTAGCAAACTCAGCACTTGGATTTGTAGAAGTGCCCTATTTAGACACTCATAAAAACTGTTGAGGCCATAAAATAAAAAAAAGAAGCGGAACATCTAAATGTTCACCACCCTCGCAACTGTATAAAGCAGATTATTCAAACATATACTCGTATATTTGTTATGTCCGGGCTTATCACAAAGAAACTGCGTCTTTCCGATTGGCAGGTATCTTTCATAAATACTAAGCTAAAGTATTCGCTTTCCAGGAGAACTGCACGTCACATTCACGAATAGACAAATATTTCAGTTCTATTTTTTCCTTCCAATGAGACATGTTCGGTTATATAAAATAAGTTATTCTGCTATATAAATTAGTTGAATTCAATGTACAGGCTACATTCTTCTCAAATTCTATGCTGATTGAAAAATTCATAATACATACATAATAAATACATAATAATACATAATAAATATATAATAAAATCATAACAAAATCATATATATATAATACATAATAAAATCATATATGTGCCAGTAATTATAATAGTGGACCAAATCCAAAATCAAAAAAAAAAAAAAAAAGAATTAAGTTATTTCATTGCAAAAACTAGTCTCACAAAATTGAAAAAAAAATCTACTGCTAGAGTTGATTTACGTGGGTCGTTATCAACAGAATGCCCTTTATTCTTATATTGAAAGTGGTCCAAATGACGCGCATTAGGGCAAAGGTGGAGGAAATGAGAAAGAACGCAAAGAAATTTGAAAATGTAATAACCAGGATGAAAGAAAACAGCAAAGGAAAGGAAGAAAGTAAAAATAAATAAAATTTAATTAGCAGTAGGAGACAAGAAAACAGCAAAGGTCACCCTGTCACTTTGGTAAATATCCAGCAGATTTGTCTACAAAAAAAAAAAAAAAACTCATGTGGATTATTTTATAAAACCTGTTTGGATGAAAATGGCCAATTTTGAAAACTGGATATTTCACAGAAATAAAAACTATGCAATATTTTCAAAGCATATTCATTGTTCCCGAGCACACCAGCATAAGACCATGAACATTTTAAAGATATGCTCACCCTATTGATGTAAATAGCTGCAATTTATTCCCAATATATCAATATATCAATCAACCTTATTAATATTTCGAAACTAAAAATAAACATTTATCTAAAAACTTAGAGTTCAACTAGATTTTGTATACCTATATATAAATAATTTTGTTGTTCTATAATAAACTATCTCATTTATTTCGAAAAGAGGCGTACGAAACTTTTTTTGGGAATCCCTAATACGGCAATTTGCTCAATAAACCACTTTTAAATGTGGTCTTATTAAACACATCAACATATTCGTTGGATTTCCGAAGCAACTACAAACACGCAGAGCCTTTTTTTGAAAATTATCGACTTCCTGACAGTAAATTTTTATAAAACCAATTAATAGTTTAGGGCAAAAAATTGTGAGAAATTCATTTTCGCCTCATCGCAAACCTTTCAAAAAATGGTACTTAAGCAACTATCATAATTACTGGCAATTTATTAAGCGCACCAAGATTAGGGATTATACAGGGTGATTTTTTAATCGTAGTTTTTTTAAAAATCGAATCAAACACTCAAATTTTCATCACATATTAAAATTTTTTATCGCAATCGATAAATTGGTCATTGACATTTAATTTTTGAAGATAATTTCATGTAAATGTTGTCAACGGCTCCGTCTCCAAATGTCCATTCGAAAGGTCCAATTTTTCGTCACTTTTTCGAGCATTTCGGCCTGTGTTCCACGAATAACGCGTGTTATGTTGTCCTGTAAGGCTTCAATAGTGTTCGGCTTGTCTACATAGACTAACGACTGGATATTACCCAACAAGAAATAATCAAGAGGCGTTAAATCGAAAGATCTTGGAGGCCAACTTACAGGGCCAAATCGAGAGATAAGCTGCTAACCAAATTCATTCCTCACCATACCCATTGTTTCACGAGCAGTGTGGCATGTTGCACCGTCCGGATGAAACCACATGTCAACCTAGTTCAACCCAGCCAATTGACATTTCACGATCGTTATCAACACTGGTCGCTACGGCTGCAATATTTTCTTTGGTACACACTCTACGCATGCGAGTCGATGGTTTTATGTCCAACAAAGTAAATTTGGTGCGAAATTTGCAGAAAACAGCACGAATTGTTGATTCAGCAGGTCGATTATGACGACCATAAAATGATCGTATCAAACGATGCACTTTTGTCACAGAGCACGCTTTGATAATAAATGTCAACGATTTGCAATCGTTGCTCGTTTGCTAGTCTTTTCATCATGAAAAAGCAGAGTGTACTGTACACTTTTCATTTTTACAGATGATGTTTGGACGCCATTACTAGCCAGTGTTGCCAACCTGAAAAAACATAAATCTTGAAAAATCACCCTATATAATCCCTACATTTTCAGCAGATAGAGACAGAATGTCACAAAAGTTATTTAAATGTCCATATTTACCAACTGGAGTAGGGGTTTTCTTTCATACAAATTACGACCCAGCGCCGCGTGGCATTATAGAGGCTAATTGGCAATATAATTACATCAAAATTGTTTGTTCTAATACAAAATACGTTTACGAAAAATCTACTTCGTTGACATGTACTTTAATATGAGCTCAAAATTCACTCCAGAAGCTCTTCGACATATTGCAATAAAAACATTTTCATTGATGATTTAAATAGTGAAAGTGTTTCTAGTGATTTCAAATGTTGTGATCAAATACTGTACTGACTACTGCCAGATTATTCTATGCGCTGTTTTGTTGTTTCAGATCGACACATAACTACTTTCAAATTGCCATTATTTCTCGTATTGAAGATATACTGATTTTGGGAAAAATTTATTGTGTGATGGCCATTACTATGCAAGGATTTGAAAACATACGAGTATATTAGCAATTGTAATTTATAACAACCATATATTGGCAAAACTGTTGGGAAAATATCTCTATACAGAGAAAGCGTACAATACGAAATTGGCAAGTTTGCTATAGCTTTTAATGTGTCAGAATATTGAATTAAAATAGCTTACTTTTAATTCCACAAAACCAATTTGTGTGAAATTATGCCACGTTTCACAGCATTACTTTTTTCTGAAATATGTTATGCTATGTTTTCTGAAATGCCTTTTGGTCGCAATATCAATTGCCGTTCTTGGAAATATCCAGAAAAATGTGTCCTGTTGGACAAATTTTGAATTGACATTTGGCTTCTAAAGTATTATACAAAAAGCCAATAGTGTTCGTTCCTCAGTGTTACAGGCTTAATGCATAGAAAATATTAGTCGTGATTCATGAAAGACCCTTTGTTTAGCAACAGACACACATATACATATATTTGGGTCCAAACTGAAACGTCATTATAGCAATATATGCTGTGGGGACGAATTTTGTTCATTTGTCTGCTTTTAGTAGTTTAAATACGTATTTTGGATTTATAAGATATTACAAAATAAGATCTAAAAGTTATAAATTAAATGTGAAAAAATGCTGAAAAGAGCTCAATTGGCAATGAGATCGTTGTGAGGTTTAAGTGGTACACAAGACTAAAACGAATATAACCATGTTCTCTACAATTTTGTAAACGATTTATATATATTTTTTAATGGCAGAGCAACAAATGTCACGGCGAATTACTAATGGACCGTAACAGTCAAAGCAAAGTGTGTTGAAATTTTGCCAGGAGATAAAGTTAAACCGTTGAATTGGAAAGAGATTATGTTCTGAATTATGTTTTGAATTTTTGGATATTATCATAAAAATATTTAAACATCCATCCACACAACCACGCAATGTGTGAATTTTCAACAATACTTTTTTTAAGTCAGTGGGTTTTGATTCTTTCCACAGAGAATAAGCGAGTATTTGTTGAATAAATTCTTCCATTGGCTTCGAATGGCGTGGGGTTTTTTTCCAGACTAAAAGTCAAGCAATACTGAATACTAATAGAACAATATAAAATGTTATAGTTGAACCAAACACAGAGTTCTTTTTCAGTTTTCAAACGTTCCTGCAAGACTGCATATTTTGTTCGCTCAAAATAAAATACACATCCTTAATTACATAAATTAATAGTGTTTTATTTTGGGAGTTGAACGAAAATAGTTTTAGAAACAATTGTGTTCACAGTCCACAGGTTATACCAGGTATTACAGAGTTTCATAAAAGTGTATGTCAATTAAAGTGCACATCAGCCATGCTGCAAGCTTTCGAGATGGACAGACACCGCGCAATCAACTCAAAAAGTCATGAAACACATTTAGTTGATGTTTGAAACTCCTTTGGATATTATAACGGGTTACCCATTTGGTGATTTTAAAACTGCCGATCTGGCAAGACTATAAGCTGTTAAATACCTGTCATCTGAAGTGTTTTTTTTTAGAGAAAGGTTGGCCATTTACGAATATGGACCGAAGAACGCGTAAAAATAGTTAAAACTTACTACAAAAGTGGTGATTCAAACGTGGGTACTTTTTGTGCATTACGGGACCATGATACATAACATAAATGCCGATAATAAATAAATCATTTATCAATATAAAATCCATTCTCTTTCATTTAATCAAAAATTATGAAGAAATAAAGTACTATATCTTCCCAACGGAAGAGATGTTTTCAGTCTCAAAACGGCACGTTGTGTGGAATTTTTATTTCAGCCATCAAAATAAAACGATATCAGTGAATCTGTAAACATGGAAAAAATTGGCCAGCGTTATGTAGTTCAATATTTCCATTTGAAAGGTCTCAGTCCAATCAATGTCAAAGCCGGGCTAAATACTACACAGAGATAATGCGTTCCTTTGCTTACGACTGTAAAATGGTGGGTAGTAGAGTTTAAACGAGGCGGTACGAGCTGCCAAAATGAACGTCATAGTGGTTGAAAAGTGCTGTACATCGTATATTGACCGAAGATTTGAAGATGAGAAAGCTGTGCATAAGATGGATGCCGCGCTTGCTTTCAATAGAGTAAAAACACCGTCGTGGAAATGTTTTAGTGGAGTGTTTGGCCATGTTTCCTGTAATAAAGCCGAATTTTTGCGCAAATTTATAATCATGGATAAAATATGGGCTCGCCACATCACACCTTAGACAAAGGAACGGTCAAAGTTATGGGGCGAAATGAGATAATCGTGTCTAAAAAGGCGAAGACGGTTCCATTTGGAGCCAAGGTTATGACTTTTGTTTTTTGGAATGCGCGTTTTATTAATTTTTTTGATTATCTTCTTGAAAGAAAAAGGAAGCCCCATCAATGGCGATTATTATACCACTCTCTTGCAGTATTTAGATAATGAAATTATGGGAAAAAGGCCGCATTTGGCGAAAAATAAAGTGTTGTTCCATCAAGACAATGTTCCAGTTCACACATCCACTATTGCGATTGTAAAATTTAAGGAATTAAAGTTCTAATTGCTCCATCATTCAACCTATTTTGCAGATTTAGCTTCCTCGGATTATTTTCTATTTGCAAACTTGAAAGAATGGATCGATGATAAAATATTTGCCAACAATGAAGAGGTGGAGACTGCGGTTGATGGCTATTTTGAGGTGTTTGAAAGTTCTTACTATAAACGTGGTGTAGAAGCTATGAAATATCGCTGGAAAAAGTGTATCGAGCTAAAAGGAGATTATGTTGAGAAAATAAAAAAACATTTTTCACTACTTTTTTGTGCCTTTTTTTGTTATGTCGGCTAGTTTTGGAACCGCCCTCGTAAGTTACATGAAGCGATAATGTATTTAAAGCCCTAAAGCCCAAATTACCTGAAATGAGAAGATAGTCCCAGAGCTCGAAATAAAAAAATGAGTTTTTGCCTCCAAGCGTACATTTTCTTTGTTATTTTATTAATAAAAACAAACCCTTACAAATAACCGACAACTTTTTCACGTAAATTTGTGTGATTGAGTAAAGAATTCGTATAACCGATTTTTATATTCTAACCCAATAATTAATTTAATACTCTACGACAAATTTTTATTTCTTGACAATTATCCGTGGAAAGGCAGCATAAGCTCTCAACTTATAACGGTTTATATTAATTAGATCGCACAAATTACAACTGTAATCTTTGAATATTTCATTTAATAATTAATCGCTACAATAAAAAAAAAATTCAAGTGACGCCTCTCCTATTTCCTTGATAACGCGGCTAGACACATAAACGCCAAAAAGTTGCAATGATGCCACTGCTAAGATAAAAATGTCTTGTAAATAGAAATAATTTATCTTTACGTTGTGTTATTCACATCTACTTTCAATTCGGCTGTTGCTTCTCAGTTTATTTTTTTTTTTTTTTCAAACGAAAAACGCACAGAAGGACGTAAAGCTCACAATCATAGTTTCTTATTGTGAATGATAATTATACCGGACGAATGAATATATGTATTATTTGATCCAGAAGGAAGAGTTTAAAATAAAAAGTATCGCTTGCATAAATTTAATACATGAATTTTTGAGCCGATTGAGCGATGTCCGATGTCTGTTTTACTGACTGGTTGACAAGATAACTGTCATAAATCTTTATTGCACTTCTGAAAACTTGGTACAGCCCAATCTTTTCCCAGGTCGGAGCCGGGAATTGTAAGTGAACTATATTCTTCTATAACTTCAGTCAATTTTTTCAAAATTTACCAAACATCAGAAAACTGGTTAAATATTCTGGTGGAAAGTGGCAACCTTATACAACACATGTTTTAAGTTTCAATGCTCCACGTTGTTTAATATTTCCATTTGAGCCATTAAAAGTAACCGATCTCAATGAATTTGTGAACATGGAAAAAATTGGCTACCGTTATGTAATTCAATATTTTTATTTGAAATGTTTCAGTCCAACCAATATAAAAGCCGAGCTAGATTCTACTCTGGGGGAGTCTGTTCCTTTGTTTACGACTGTAAAATATTGGGTGGCCGAAGGGAATATTATGTTAATATATTGCATCGTTTAGGTAATAAAATTATGGAAAAAAGGCCGCACTTGGCGAAAAAGAAATTGTCGTTTCATCAAGGCAATGCTTCAGTTCATCCATCCACTATTGCGATAGTCAAAATTAATGCATTAAAGTGCTTCATCAGGCACCACATTTGCAAGATTTAGCTCCCTCGGACTATTTTCTAATTCCAAACTTGAAAAAATGGCTTGGCGGGTAAAAGAATTGCCAACAATGAAATGGTGGAGTTAGCGGTTGATGTCTGTTTTAAGGAGTTTGCCAGCTCTTGCCATAAACAGCATATAAGAGCTATTAAATATCACTGGAAAAAGTGCATCGAGCTAAAACGAGGTTATGTTGAAAAATAAAGAACATTTTTCCCAATTTTTTTTTGTATCTGCTTTGTTAGGTCGGCTAGTTTTGGGACCGTTTTCATATGTCGTTTTTGATATATCCTCTTTCTGGCAAGGAGTTTGGATGTCCTTCATTATACTACAATTTGCAAGTGCCACAATTAGGGCAAACTGGTCCAGCAGAAAAAAAATTTCATATAAGAATTTACTCCAACTTTTGAAAGCAGTCCTTTTTCATAATTTTTCCTTTTACTATTTATTTGTTAAAAAGATCAATACTGTATGACTACTTTTAATAGATGACTTTTAAAGATGCGGAACTGACTTTTAATAGATGCGGAAAGAAACCATTTCAATGTATATGTCTTTTTCAACGCCCGCTAGCTATTGATTTGGCTTCTGAATATTACCAAGAAATTTTGGACTTTATACATAGTAATCAAATCAGTAATTTGTTTTTCAATTATTTGCAGTAAACGCGTTCCAATCTAAAATTTCCAAAAAGAAGAATTCTGTTACAATGATAGAATTTTAGGGAAATGCCAAAGAGCTTTGTTTTGTCTCTCTAAAAATTTAACTGTAATTTAAGATCGTTGAATTTGCGACACATATCCCATCCGAGTCCACTTTTAATAAGCTGCCTGTACTTTAAACTTTAGTTTGTTCAGCACATCACCATAATTTTTCAAATAACCGGTCTGTTGCCATAAAACATTCAAAACGGTACACTAACAAATCAACTGTGAACGAAAGCGTTTTTATAAATCGTTTGAAAGTTTTAGTTAGCTATCAAAGTTTTCAAGAAACAAATATTGCCATTATACATATTATTTCAATATTTCTTCCCATTGCTTTATAGTACAGCATAAACATAGCAACGGATTATCGAAAATAAAGTTGAATAAAGCACACATAAGGCTATGATTCCTTTGAAACTTTTATTTCATTATAATGCTTGAACCTTGCCATTACATACGGAATACAGTTTCATTTAAATGACCGTCTCTGGATTGGGCGCATCAAAGGATCATTTTGAGATAGTTTTCGACCACTTTTTCGTACATTTCGGGCGGTGTCTCGGCGATAACTTCACAAGCGTCGGTTTTCAAATGCTCCGACGTTTGAGGACTGTAAACACACTCTTTAACGTAGTCCCACAAAAAAAATTCTAACGGCGTCAAATCCCATGATCTTGGTGGCCAGTTAACGTCACCAAACGTGAAATTTCTGGAAACTTCTCATGCAACAAAACCAAAATCAGCCATGTTGTGTGGCTCATGGTATTGTCGTCTTCAAACCAAATATCGTCCAGTTCGTAATCTTTAAGTGTAGGCCAAAAAAAAAGTCGGTTATCATATGACCATCGCGCTCTGAATTGAAGTTTGTATTACCCGCCACACATTCACTAACAGAAGCGACATTTTCAGCAGTTAGCACATTGGAACGATGCACAGGCCGGACCGCATCTGTAACTCATCCAGCCTTTTCTAATTCTTTTAACAATCTTGCCAGTTCCTTACACTATAGGTCGATTATGACGATAATGACGATTATATGACCATAATCATCCCATAATGCACGAAAGGTGCTCATGTTTGAATCACTACTTTTGTTGTAAGTTTTAACTATTTGTATGCATTCTTCGGATGTTAAACGTTCCATATGTGTTCCATTGGGTTTCTGCAAATAAATAACACTTCAGACGATAGCTATTCAACAGCTGACAGCCTTGCCAGACCGCCGGTTTTGAACCCACTAAATGGATATCGCTTTAATTTGATGGAAATCCCACTCAATAAATATAAAAGCTTTTCACAACAAATATCTTTTCGAATTACAAAGGCGGACTCAAATATGGTTTCGTTTGATTACCGAACGAGTTTGTGTGATTTGTTTTATGGAAACAGATCGTCTATGAAAAATTGGCGTACATTTTCGATCAAAAAAAAGCTGATGAACCTGTTTCAATTTCTACTTTTCAATAGCCTTACTGAGTATGAATAGATTGAATAGTTTTGCCACGGGAAATCTTCGATTATTTTCTTATTGCGCTATAGAAAGGCGGTTAATACCATTTTTAATGGGTGTAATAAACAATTTTGGAAACTATTTTCAAGAATGGATTTTAATTTTCAATTTTAACTTTATTTATTCGTAATCGTTAAGCCCTTCATAGGCCAATAGTGATTACATACTCGTAATTTTAAGTTTAAAACACGCAATGTTAATATTCGTAATAAAAATTTATTTAGCAATAGCAATAGCTAGATTTTAAGCAACATTTCCGAAGTGGAATATTATTTACTACTTCTTCTCTAAATTAGCAACGAATTTCAAGTCAGACAACAATTTTTCCCCGAGCCCACACTTTGTTCCACAGTAAAACATTAAAAGCATTTTGCTGTTTTGATGAGAGTCTTATAAAGGTGGCAACATTCGTACAACTTCTTCGTACGTCCACGTTGCATGGGAAACCCACTTTTGGTTTCATTCATTGCGTTGTTCAAAATGACACCTTATTAACACCTCTGCACAAATATTTTCAATTGAAGGACATTCATTGCACTCTTTTCGTTTCTGAATCATAAAAACCCTCAAATATTTTCTTATTATTGCTATTGCGTCTTATCAACGACGTGTGAGCGGCTGTGTGCTTTTGGCTCAGTTAGTTGATCTCGGCACCACCTTAACACCTCCTTTGGGGCTACGGTTTCTGACGGAGTCGCTTATACGCACGCCGTTTTTTGCAGCGCTAGTTAGAGGCGACACAGACGCTGGCTTACCCAGCCACAAGTACACAAGTTACTTTTGCCACAGGCGCCGACTTTCGTCAGACACGCGACTTGCCAACCTACGTACGAAGCGTACGTGTTTTGGAAATGAAACATGTTTTTCTGACTCTGTATGCGTTTCAGTGTAGTTGCTATTTCTATTTGGCGTTCGTAGTTTCTTATGCAACTTTTTTCTCTCCTTTCATATAAACCAAAAAAAAAAACTGAATTATGTGAAGAACGTGGGCTTTAGTTAAACATTTTTCTGATATGCAATTAATAATAAAAAGCTACGTTATTGCAACAGCATTAAGTAGATAATTATATGGGAATTTGGTGAAATAATGATTAAGGGAGGAATGCATTTTTGTTTGTAGGGGAAAAATTACTTTCTTATCGCCCGGACTATGACGTCCATATATTCAATAAGAAATATTCACCAACTTCGATTATTGGTGGGATATTTAGCTGTCAAACTGCCAGTAAAACTTTATATACGTTCGTCGATTTAAAGCCAATATCAATCATTGCAGCCCATTTCATGAGTTTTGCTTCTTATTTTATCTGTCACCAGACAGCAGTCAACAAATCTAAATATGGCCAATATTCAAAAGCAGCGACATAAGCCTGCGTTCTAAAACTATGTGCAAACCTACCCAGCCTCTGAATATGGCAATATTACATTAAGCATTTGCCCATTTTGCCTTTATTTTCAAATTTCAATACGAACCAATAAAACTTTAGTAAAAGTATTTAAAAACGCGTTCAGTCGATTGTGTACTGGTGGCAAAATTTATTCAATCTTACTTTTCCTCAAGACCTCAATAAAAGTATATTTTGTTTAGAAATATTTATACTTTCACCCGAAGGAATGAAGGTGTATCTCTGAATAGACTGACTCACTAAGACCATATTGTCCTCCACTCCACTGTGATACCACGGAAACTAGAGATGTGGATGTCCCTAGTTTCCCCCTCCTCCAGAAGTCCTCAAGGCCTGACCGAACCTGCAACACTGCCAGTGCCTTAAAATTTCGTTATAAACTTGCCAATATCTTACATAGTAGGTAGATTATGGGGACCATAATCACCCCGTAAGGCTCGAAAAGTGCTCACGTTTGAATCACATTTGAATCTAGTAAGCTTTAAAAGTGAAAGTACTTCGGCTCTTAAACTATCCACATTCGTAAATGGCAAACCTTTCTCTAAATAAATAAGACTTCAGATGACAGGTATTTAACAGTTGACAGTCTAGTCAGACTGGCGGTTTTGAAACCTCGAAATGGATAATCCTTTACTACACTTTGTACATAAATAAGAACAAATATATTTTATGTTTATAGCGAATTTACATTGCGGAAACTTTCGTTACAAACCCTAAGCAAATAAATTAACTGCCAATATAAATTAATTATCTTGCCATTAACTTAAGTGCCTTTAATTTAATTTCTAGTCCAGTAAATCACCTATTATTTGTTATCTATGTATTATTGTAAAAAAATACGTTTCAATTTCTTTTTCAATTCTTACAAATTCCATTGAGGTATTAAATAGGGATAAATGAAATACGAAAAATATACTAAGAAATTTTTGTTGTAAAGGGTGTCCCAACAAGAACGCAAGATTTAAATGACTGATGCAGCAATTGAATTATTTCTCTGGCTGTATGACATGAGGTGCCGTGTTGTTGAAACCACATGCTCTCCACATTCATTTCTTCAATTCTGGGCACGAAAAAACTGGTTATCATATCACGATACTGAACACCATTGACTGTTTGCGCTTGACATGCCCCATTTTCATAAAAAAGGTCCAATAACTCCTCCAGCCCAAAATCCACACCACACAGTGACACGTTGAGGATGCATTTGCTCCTCACTCCAAATGCGACAGTTCTGCCTATTGAAGAAGCCATCAAGATGGAAATGGGCCTCGTCACTGAAGATGATTTTATCGGGAAAACCAGCATTTTCATGTTGTCTCTCCAATACCCAATTAACGAACTCCTTACGCTGTCCATGGTCAGCTGGCTTCCGTTCCTGAGTCAATTGAACTTTGTATGCACGAAGATGCAAATCTTTCGTCAAAATTCGCTGCATGGTGGATTAGGAGACACCAATTTGCTGAGCTCGGTGTCGAATTGAGGTGGATGAAGTTTGAGCGACATCATCACGTACAGCTGCAACATTTTCGGTCGATCGACCTGGTCGAAGGCGCGTTGTTGTCTTTACATCACTAACAGAGCCAGTTTTGGCAGATTTATCCATTAATCTCTTTGCAGTTGACTCTTTTGGAGCATTATTGTGACCCCAAATTGATCGCAATTTGCGAACTGTAGCCGCAAAACTTTCACCATTTTGGTAAAACGATTTCACAATGAGAATGCGTTGTTCATTCGTGTAGCGCTCCATTTTTACTAATCTCGTACCTTCTACTAGCAAACAATAACAATTGTTCAAATGTCAAACAATGACACTTCGAATGGCGCCAATTTAAATCTTGCGTCCTTGTTGAGACACCCTTTATTAGCTGGATTAAGAACGTTTTATTAATGGAAAATCGATTAACCAGATTATTAATGGGTATTTGAAAATAGCATTTTAGAAAAATGTATTTTTCGAACAAATCCGAATTAGGTTTTCCTAGAAAAATCCGGCTATTTCTATAATCTAGACACTGTTCCATTGCAATATTTACCCGAGTATGCGACATAGATTTTCTGGTCACTGTTTTGTGCATATAAATGACGTATGATTTAATCAAAGCTCACATTTTTAGCTTTATTTTTTAAGACCTAATTTCTAGCTGGGTAATTAATGTCCAACTAAATCTGGCACGCCTTTTGTATCATTAAACTAAAGCTCGCGACCGCGAAATATTAACTGAAGCGCAGTTTGTCGACCCAGTAATTGTTTAACAATGATTTGCTTTTCTATGTCAAAGTAAAACGAAAACAACAAGAAAATATTAAATGAGTTCTCGTATTCATAGCACAATAATTACGTATTGATTTCAGTATTAATTCAATAATCATTTGTTAAAACGACTTGATTGTTTGATCACACTGCAAAATGCTGGTAATTAATTTGTATTGGTAACACCACATCTCCGACATTAGATGTCAGTTGAATGCAACTGCTGCTGCTGCTGCTATACAGTGTCGCTCAATCAATCAATCAGTCAATATGCACACCCATACCAATGATTTATCGTATATCGTATGAATACGATAAACTCAAAACTCATAAGTTTTCTTCCAGCCCATACAGATTTGCGAACTGTGAATCTAATCGAAACATCCACGCGACGCATTCCATAACAACAGATGTAACAATGAGCGATATTTGTATAAGAACTGCATACAAATTGCAAATAAGATAGATGGATAGATAGATAGATATGCATCAATTCCATTTCATTCGAGAAAATGTAAAGGCGTAAAAACATGAAATTGTAGAGACGGGAATTTCACAAGGTAAAGTCGACAATTATGATTGTAAAGGCGACTTTGTATAGAAGAAGCTGTGCGTTGTTATTATAATTTAAAAGGATTATTCACTGGTTTAGTCTTCTACGTATTATTCAAAAATACAAAATTTTGTAAATTCGTTATGATCGATAGATATCTGTTTCGGTTTTTCCTTCTAAATAAGTTCAATTTATTTGTTCGTTTATATAAGAAAAGAAACATTTTATTTAATTTAGCCAAAGAGTAGCAAACATTCATTCATTCATTTGTTAGCTGCTCAGATATACGAGTACTTATCGTTAATGTTGTCTGTTCTGTGGTCCAAAAAGCAAGAGCTTCAAAATAGCAAAAACTATGTGCAAGTTGAAGAGTGCGTTGTCACAAATATATTCTAAATGCCCATATTTGGACAGATCATAAAAGTAATCCACTACTTTGCAAGTCATACACTGAGACCTCTACCCAATTTATGCGAAAACACAGCGTTAATGCTCTCATTAGTCAAGAAAAAAACAATAACTTAGTGAGTCGAGGTGTAAGTGTACTACAGGGTGTCCGTCGGTAAGCTATACTACTTTGCTTGTTTATAATTTTTGATTAAATGAAAGAGAATGGATCTTATATTGATAAAAGTTTTATTTAATGTCGGCAATTATATGTGGAATACAATATCAGGTAAATGTCCGCCTCTGTTAGCCTTACAAATGCGAGCCCTCTTGAACACATTTTTCATTACATTCTCACACATTTCACGCGGTATTTCATTAATTTCATCACGAATATTTTGTTTGAGTTGCTCCAGCATTGCTGGTTTGTTTGCATAAACCTTTCTTTTCAGATATACCCACAAAAAGAAGTCCGGAGCAGTCAAATCAGGCGAGTGGAGGCCTATCAACATCACCATTACTCGAAATAACTTGTTGTGAAAAGAGATCTCGCAGTAATTCGCTTGTAATTCTGGCTATGTGCGATGTGGCACCGTCTTTTTGATACCACATGTTAATCAAGCCCAAAACATGCAGTTGTGGCGTTAAAAAGTTTTCAATCATAGCAGGATATCGCTCCCCATTAACAGTTACCGTTACGCCGTTTTCAGTTTCAAAGAAGTCCAATGATTCCTCCTTACCAAAATGCTTACCAGACTGTCACTTTGAATGGATGCAAAGGTGACTGTTGAATAATTTGAGGATTTTCCATTGCCCAGAACCGATATTCTGTTTATTCACATATCCATTCATGTTTGAAAACGACACAAATAGACAGGGGTAAAGTTGGGCAGGTCCACAATCGCACTCGCTGTTAAAATCGATCATAATATATTGCGTGTTCAAGAAAGTAATTTCGGTTCCTTAAACTGTATTTTATACAGTAACAGGGCTGACATTTCTAGCCTCAATTTGTGACACTTCACATCATTTAAAATCCCGAGGTGTGTTGAAAAAATATGGTGAATTTTCAAGCTTCTCACAGAAGGTCGAGAAGATGTGAATGGTAAGTCAATAACCGATAAAAATGTTGAGAAAGTGAAAAAAAGCGTTATAGAGAATCGTCGAATTACAATTACAGAAGTTGCTGAGGATGTCGGCATATCGGTTGGCTCATGCCATGCAATCTTTTCGAAAATTTTGGGCATGAAGCGTGTGGCAGCGAAGTGCGTTCTAAAATTGCTGAATTTTGACCAAAAACAACGTCATCGCTCAGGAATTATTAAATGACGTCAGCGATGATACAGATGTGCTTAAAAGATTCATAACTGGTGACGAATCATGGGTATATGGTTATGACATTTGGTTTCGATGTCCCATCTTCCCAATGGAAGAGTCCAGGGGGCCAAGACCGAAAAAAAAAACACGTCGATCAAATGTCAAGGTTTTGCTAACTGTTTTCTTCACACCACCACAAGGTCGTACCATAAATAAGGAGTTTGCTGAAGCAATACGAAAAAAACGTCCGGAATTGTGGAAAAAATTCATGGCTTTTGCATCTTCATAATGCACCTGCTCACTCATCTTTGCAAAAGCAACACCGCTATCATGCCTCAGCCACCATATACACCAGATTTGGTCCTCTGTGACTTTTTCCTGTTCCCAAGATTGAAGAAACACATGAATGGACGGCGTTTTGTGACGATTGAGGAGATAAAAACCGAATCGCTGAGAAAGCTCAAGGGCATAGCAAAAAGTGCATATCAGAACTGCTTCGAGGATTGGAAAAGGCGCTGTCACAAAAGTATTATATCTGAAGGGGAATGCTTTGAAGGAGATAAAATAGAAATTGATGAATAAATAAATATTTTTTGAGAAAAATGAAAATTCACGTTATTTTTGGAACACACCTCGTATATGGCTTGAATGCGTTAACGTGCTTTGGAAATTTCACGATGAAAGATGATCACCGGAGCGGTCAACCAAAAGAGGTTTGTGAGCACGAAATCAAAGCCGTTGAAGAGATTGACCGACACTTTTTTGTTCAAAAATAGTGTGGCACACAAGAACTGAAAACCGTTTGATATGCCTTGGACTCGTCAAAATGACCTATACATGGAATGCACACATACAAGAGGAAAATACAAATAGAAAATTAGATATTTTTAGATTTTTGAAACGTATTATTATCAGGGATTAAAAATTGGGTTCCCTACAACCGAAAAATACCATAATAAGAGTACTTAAACTTTATTAAAAGCTGAATTGCAGCAAAAAAAAAATCAATTCTGCTACCATTTGGGTTTCTTTGAACGCTTTCCAAGCAACTAAACTGTAAACTGTTAGGACTTTTGTCAACAATTAGCGAAACTTTATGCAGCACTGAAAAAAGGGTCTGAATTGATAAATTGCTAATACGGAATTTTTCACACATCTTTGTAGATTCCGCAAAAAAAATGTTGAAGCTGGTGTGGGAGCCCTTCCCATGCATAATATATCGATTTGTGTACTTTTTTCAGTAGAAATTTTTAATACCTTTCCACCATTTTTAATACCTTTCAATAACCACACCCAAAACTAGGATGGTCCCTTATAAGTGTACATAAATTGGTATAATTCCTTCCAGCACATAACAGTTACCAACCTATTAGAGTATACAAATACTTGACCTGTGCAGAAAACCGGGTTTCGGAAAATCCAGTTTTCGGTTATACGACCAACAAATAACTGGTTCTATAGCATTTTTTTTTTCTTTTTTTGTATGGACCAAAATTAAATAAAGTATATGCTTTTTTTGAGCAGAAAAAAAAAAATTGGGGTCACACTTTGAAACTGTTGCCAATATTTATAAATATGAGTGTGTCGATAAATTGGGTGGTATCCTATTTTCGATTAATATCATGATATTTCATCATATACCTTTGTGGGCTATCCCCACGCATGCTTGCTGATAGTTGGTAGACATTAATTGTCTTTATATAGAGTTATCCATTTAGTCGTTTCAAAACCGCCAATCTGGTAAGGCTGACAGCTGTTAAATACGTGTCATCCGAAGTGTTATTTATTTAGAGAAAATTTTGCCATTTACGCACATGGATCATTTAACAATCGAATAACCCGTAGAAATAGTTAAAACTTATTACAAAAGTAGTGATTCAAACGTGGTCACTTTGTGCAAGGAACTTGCACGATTATCAAAAAATTGGAAAAAACTGGAAGCGTTACAGATGTGGTCAGGCCTGTGCATCGCCGCAATGTACGCGCTGCCGGAAATTTCGCTTTTGTTAGTGAAACTGTGACGGATAATCCGAATTTCAGAGCGCTATGACCGTATGATAACCAAGTGTTTTGGCCTGCAATTAACGAGTATGAACAGAACGATATGTGGTTCCAACAAGACGGTCCCACAAGTTACACAACACTACTTTATTGCATGGGAAGTTTCTGAAAAGCATAGTTTGACTTTTTGACGACGTCAATTGGCCACCAAAATCATACGATATGACGCCGTTAGACTTCTTTTGTGGGTTTACGTCAAAGACCATGTTTATGAGGATAATTCGTCAAGTTATCGCCGATATACCATCCAAAATGTGCAAAAAAGTAATCGAAAATTATGTCAAAAGGATCCACTACTGCAACCAATCCACAGTTATAAGTACAGTTATGGCTGCATCAAATGATGTATATCTACATTTTTTTCGGTTGAAGGTATAAAAAGGACAATTGATTCAATTAATTCCTTTTGTACTTATTAGTTTGTTTTTTTTTTTTTTTTTTTTTGTTAGGTGTTAAAATCGAATGTCTGGTGTGAATGACGGAGATATAAATTACGTCTCTAGTCAAACTAATTTTAATACCTAATACTTCTCTTTGAACATTCTAAACTGATTGCATTATTTTATGACCTTCCATTTATCTCAATCCCATATGCTCCCCTTATGAATTATGCTTAGTGTTGATTTTATTTGCAAATCATTCATCTGATGACTTTTCTCTAGTAGAATTCAGTATTGTGATTGTGCCGTTTTTACACTGAGGCAAACAAAACAATTTGTAATTCATACCATATGACAACGGCCATGTAATTTGTTCAGATCACATAAAGATCTCGACGAAAGATAAACGTCAATCAGTTCAATGTACGATCCGGCCGGCTGGCCAGCAACAAAAATGTGATAACATCTCTCCTCTCTGGGTTTTGTCGTTGTCGTTGGTGTAAATAAAATGAAATCTTGCAGCAAAACATGGAAAATGTAAACACTCCGATATATATCATAGAGCACAAATCAAATATTTTCTATAAAATGAAAAAGACAAATAAACAATATTGTTATCGTAATTTCGAACGATTTTTTTTCTTTTTATTTTGCTTTTGTTAGGAGGTAGTCTGCTTGTAAATCGTGTACAAGTTTTGTTTATTTTGTGAAAAACAAACAAAAATTGGAATGCTTGAACTAATTGTTATGTGTAACCTATCACGTTCAGTCATATGTTGATGGTGCTGTTGCTGCCGCTGCTGCTGTTGCGGCACATGAAGTTGTAGTTCGAAACTGAATGAAGTCGTAATGCTACAAGAGCAGTAGATAAGCCATAACATGTCACGGTTCTAGTTAACGAACTAAACCAGATAATGTGTTATGTTTAATAAGAGATTATCGTATCATATCATGATTGCGCAAAGAGTCTTTATATGTGTTCACACACGCCAGATTAAGGATTGACAATCGTATGTAGAACAAAGTTGTACTACTTGCCGCACTTTGGTAATGACAGACAGGAAATACTCAGTTTATGACAGTCGACAATATTTGCTATAAAGATGACTGGTAATTATACCATCACCCAAAAGAATGACTTGGTACGACACAAATACATATTAACACCCAGAAGGAAGCGTTTAAAGTACAGGGTGGCGCAATAGAACGTGCATATTTAAAAAATAGATTTAAAAATAAATACAAAAGGTATGGTTGAAATAAATCTAAGGCATTGTAGAGTAATAAATGGAGTTTGTTTTTTAAAAATAACATCATCTAAATGGTGACCCTCCCTACGACGGCACTCCTCTAACCGCGAACGAAAATTATTCCAAACTTTCTTCAGTAATACTGGTGTAATGGTTGCCATTTCACCACGGATATTCCCCTTGAGCTGAACGATGTTTCTTGGATTATTACTGTAGACTTTGTGTTTGAGGTATCCCCACAAAAAAAAAAGTCAAGAGGCGTTAAGTCTGGACTACGTGGGGGCCATGGGATATCACCTCTTTCCGAAATCAGTCTGTCAGGGAACATCTGCTTCACCACCGTCATGGAGTCATTTGATGTGTGACAGGTAGCTCCATCTTGTTGGAACCAAGTTCTGGAATTCACTATTCTTGAACTTTCAATTTCTGGAGTCAAAAATCCATCCAACATCTCAACATAGCGTTCCGTATTAACCGTGACGTTTTGGCCCCGCGCATTTTCGAAGAAAAAGGACCAATTATTCCTCTGCCAGAGATTGCTGCCCATACTGTCACTTTAGGACTACGCAATGGTTTCTGGTGTTTGATTTTGGGATTTTCACTGTTCCAGTAACGACAATTTTGACGGTTTACGAACCCATTCATAAGGAAATGAGCCTCGTCAGAGAAAAGGATATTGTCAAAATTGGAAAATCGATTAAGCAGTTCATTAGCAAATGCGAGCCTTGCTATGAAGTCAGACTCTTTCAATTCTTGTGTTAATTACAGCTTATATGGATGCAGTTTAAGATCCAATGTTAAAATTCGTTACAAACTTCGTCGCGATAATTGTAAGACAGACGATCTCTTGCGAGTCGACATTTGTCGATTTCCTCGTACTGACTCCATAACTCTCTCAACATTGTCTTCGGTCCTAGATGTTCTTGGGAGAGCATTTGCTTGTAGTTTAAATGTTGAACCGGTCTCTTCAAAACGCTTTACCCATATTTTAATTACATTAGCACTCGGAGCTTCACTAATTCGCCGTAATCCATATTCAGCACAATATAGTCGCCTGGTAGCAATATATGAACGAGAGTTCTCGTAAAATGCGCGCACGCAAAATGCGCGACGCCTCCCGTCGAAGTGATTCATAGCGACTAAAACTCCATGAGCCCGCCAACCCAACGATGTAGGCACCGCCCCGCCAGCGCCTTTTCTACCCCGCAAAAAAAGATGATGCAATATGCACGTTCTATTGCGCCACCCTGTATTTTGTTAAAATTCGTCGCCGTTCTCAGCGATTGGGCTTGCGTTACTCAACCACAAGTAATTTTTTTTTGCCTCAATTGGCTGAGTTAAACTTAGTTGACATGTGGTTTTATCAGGACGTTGCAACATGCCACACTGCTCGTGAAACAATGGACATGGTGAGGGATGAATTCGGTGAGCAGCTTATCTCTGATTTGGCCCTATGAGTTGGCCTCCAAGATCTTGCGATTTAACGTCTCTTGATTATTTCTTGTGGGGTTAAGTCAAGTCGTTAGTCTATGTGGACAAGCCTGAAGTCTTACAGGATAACATAACAGGCGTTATTCGTGGAATACAGGCCGAAATGCTCGAAAAAGTGACGAAAAATTAGACCTTCCTCACAGACATTTTGAGATGGAGCCGCAGACAATATTTACATGAAATTATCTTTAAAAATTAAATGGCATAGACCAATTTATTGATTCTGATTCACTTTAGGACTATACATTTGTGCATTTCCTCGTATTGACTCCATAACTCTCTCAACATTGTCTTCGGTCCTAGATGTTCTTGGGCGACAATTTGCTTGTGGTTTAAATGTTGAACCGGTCTCTTCAAAACGTTTTACCCATATTTTAATTAAATTAGCACTCGGAGCTTCACTAATTCGCCGTAGTCCATATTCAGCACAATATAGTCGCCTAGTAGCAATATATGAACGAGAGTTCTTGTAAAATGCGCGCATGCAAAATGAGCGACGCTTCCCATCGAAGTGATTCATAGCAACTAAAACTCCATGAGCCCGCCAACCCAACGATGTAGTTAATATATTACATCGACCTATATCTTCTGACACCTCCCACACAAATTGACCGATATACCACGGGGGTTTTACTAGAGTCGCCACTGAAGACCTCATCCACGGTGTGCTAATGATATTGGACATATTAAAATGCGATTGCCAGCACTCCCTGGGATAGCCAACTGAGCAAGCTATCGCTACCGTCTCCCCTTTCTTTCAGCTAGAAGATAGCAAAATGAGTACATCAGTATGGGACACACTCCTTATTGGCGAAAGTGAGTCCTATTTACCAACCTACCAACTGTCGCCTCTTTTTCCCAATCAGAAGATACTAAATTGAGTATGCCAGTATGGAGGCATACTCCCCATTGGCGAAAGTACGGTCTATCTACCTATCTATATATCAAGCTATCAACTGTCTCCTCTTTCTTCCTGTCAGAAGATACCAAAATGAGTATGTCAATAAAGGACATACTCCCCATTGGCGAAAGTGAGGCCTCTCTTATCGCCTCTGCTAATCTAAGGGTCTGTAGCGCCAGGTAGCAATTCAACTCGTCATTCAAGCATGAAGATTCTACCAGCGATTTCGGTTTCAACCAATACCACGTTTGATGCTTCTACTAGGGGCTCAACAGAAAATGATCAGCACGAGCCCCACGCTACTAATTAAACTCACCGATGGGAGCTACAAAAGTGTGATTTAAAAACTACACTTCACGAGACTGGAATTTGTACATGCCTCTAAATGGGGAGACCCCAGATAGATGGAATGGTTGATACTACATTATAGGTTAGGTTAAGTCAGTGTGGCAGTCTGAATAGATATACTCACTTTTACTGTGTAGTCCATTATAATACCACGAAAACTAGGGATAAGGATGTCTCTAGTTTCCCCCGTTGAACCATCCTGAGCGTCGCAAGAAGCTCTTAAGTCGGACAATATCTATATCGTTCAGATCTCCCAAGTCTCTAAAGAAATAAGAGCTCAGTGTTGATCCCCGCTTGGTCGCCAGAGCGAAGCAATTGCAGAAAAGATGTTCTATGGACTCCTCCATCATCCCTATAACTCCGACAGAAGTCACTAGTCGCAACCACTGTCTTCCAATCAGACAGTTTCCCGTCATGACGGATACAAGCAATGAGCCGTCGGGTTTTGATAACGACAGGCCACATCCGTCTGGATTGACCACAGCCCCGTACAAAGGCCCACCTACCATTTACCGCCAAATATGCTCCATCTCGCAGTAGGAGCTTGCAAGTGGCTAGAGACATGCCCACGGACTCCAACTCGGTAGAGTCTGTAAGGTTGTCCCTAATCTTGCCAGCTCATCTGTTCTGCAGTTCCCTGGTATTTCCCTGTGGCCCGGCACCCACATAAGGTGAATGTTGAGATACTGAGCCATTTCGTTAAGAGATCTGCGGCAATTCAGGGCTGATGTTGAATTCAGGAAGACAAAATCTAGGGATATGATGGCAGCTTTACTATTAGCACATTTTGAGGATGCAGTATCATTACCGGTGAATGGCGGAGAAAAACTCCAAACCCTTCCCGTTTGACGACGATGAACTACAATCATGTAATTAAGATCTAAGAATTCCAGGCTTGTCTGAATTCCCGAGAGATCTTTAAGATACAGATGAACAAAGCCCTCGGAAAAGTGGTAGCCGAGCTACACCTAGTTTCCACTCGTTGTAGTCCAGCGACTGCTGTCACTGCAACGAACAACAGCTGCCGCCATCAAGCTAAACAAAATTGTGGGCTTGCAACTTCTCATCCGTAAACTCCAGTCTATTATATTAGCTTATGAATATGATTGGCAGAATTTGAAACAAATTCTCATGCTGAAAAAAACCCGACATAACTCATGCATTCATTGGCTCATATTTTGTTGTTAAATATGTCGAACATTAAGTGTTTGCCAAAGTGGGGTCTCACAACGAAAATGTAGTGTATTATCATATCTCTTCTTGTACCTGCAATATAAATGATCTGGTTTTCAAAAATTCAACCCCTACTCTGTAATTTCTAATTAGTGGGCACCAGGCCCAGGTATTTACCCACCGTATTTGTATCAGTCCAGAAATCACTTACCGTCTGGTACCTCCGATGACCACGAACGTCCCAGCTTTCACGCAGTCCTTCGAAATTCAGTAAACAGTTTGACAGCCATCTTGAACTTGGTAAACTAAACTCTGAAAATAGAAGACATTGTCCGCTGTAGTCCCTAATACATAAACAACGGTTACTTACCATTTAGTCTATTGTACTCTTATCGATCGAATAACTACGCCCTTTCCCGTGAATGACATACAAATAACCTGGTTTAGTCCAGAGAATCCTAAAATTGTAATTTTAATTCAATTCCACTAAATCCATGCATTTAATAAACTTAGCTTAGCCATGAAAATTTACTGCATTATCAAATGCTTTAAAATTTCTAAAAGTCCTGCTTCTTTTACTGTATTTATTAATTCAGGTGATGGTTTTTAAACCTATTAATTTACGTGTCCCTCTGCCATCCTTGATGCTTTTGCGTTATCGCGAAAGGACCGTGGGTGAAGGTATAATATAAGTCAGTTGACATGACTGAAATTACGGCTCCCTCTGAGAAATTCCGTCCCGATTAGCAACAAACTGCAAAGTCGACTTTCGCAAGTTTCTCATTTGGCCAATTTTAAACTCTCAAAACTATTCACAATAGATTGGGACAGTTGGTAATCCCTAAAGCGGGTCCGTCCCCATACAGAAAAAGTAGTTTGATCAGTCCCCCTGCGATTGAAGATTAGTCAAAGGCGATACCAAATATGAAAAATTTATTTTTTTGTATATCGTCGCCGTTTGAAGTCTGATCAAAGAGTTTTGTAAATCTTTGTATGACTCCCTTCTATGAAAATTGCAATTTAGCATCGGATCGTACTGGTATGTCAGTCAGATCAAAATAGATCTTTAATTTCAACATCACAAAAAAAGAAAAACATTTAAAACGCCTATTATTGCAGTCATATTAACATCCCATATTACGAAAGCGGCCCCAAAGCTATCCGGCCTAGCGTATAGATGGTGTCAGTAGTTTGAAAAAATTATTTTGGTGAAAAGTGGCAACATTATAAAGTATACGATATGTTTTAAGTATCAAAGCACCACTTTGTTTAGTATTTTTATTTGAGCCATCATAAGGAAACGATTTCAGTGAATTCGTAATTCAATACTTCTATTTGAAAGGTCTCAGTCCAACCATCATTAAGCCGAGCTAAATTCAACTCTGGGGGGGTCTCATCCTTCGTTTACGAATGCAAAATATTGAGTAGCAGCATTTAAACGAGGCTGTACAGGTTGTCAAGACAAACACCATAGTGGTCAACCTATTGAGGGGTCCACGCCAGGCACGATTAAGAAAATCAACAAAATGGTATCGGCTGATCATCGGCTAAAGTTGCGTGAGATAGCTATAATGATGGGCTATTCAAAAAATGCTATGCATCGTATATTGACAGCAGATTTGAAGATGACAAAGTTGTGCGCAAGATGGGTGCCACACTTGCTTTCAATAGAGCGAAAACAGCGTCGTGAAGATGTTTCAGTGCAGTGTTTGACGATATTTCACCGAAATAAAATCGATTTTTAACCACGGATTAGACATGTTTCTACCACTACACAACTAAGATAAAGGAACAGCCAAAGCAGTGGACTGGAATAGTGGAATCCTGTCCAAAGAAGGCGAAGACGGTTCCATCTGCATGTAAGGTCATGACGTCTGTATTTTTATTAATTGTATTCCGGAAAAGGAAAAACCATCAACGGCAAATATTTTGCTATTTAATTTATTGCAACGTTTAGGGAATGAAATTTTGGAAAAAGAACGCATTTGGCGAAAAGAAAGAAAAGAAAGTGCTGTTTCATCAAAATAATGCTCCATTTCACACATCCAAATTGCGATGGCCAAAATTATAGAATTAAAGTTCGAATCGCTTCATCATCAGATTTAGTTCCCTCGAACTCTTTACTGTTTCCATACTCGAAAAAATGACTCGGTAGTAAGATATTTGCCAACAATGAGAAGGCGGCATCTGCGGTTGATGGCTATTTTTGGGAGCTTGACAGTTCTTAATATAAGCAGGGTAGAGAAGCTATTGAATATCGCTGCGGAAAAAGTATCGAACTGAAAGGAAATTATGCTAAAAAATAAAGAAACCTTTTCCCAAATTATTGGTGTCTTTTTTGTTAGCTCGGCTGGTTTTTGGGACCATCCTCCTATTTCAAAAAAAAAAAAAAAAAAAAACAAAAAAAAAAAGAATTGACATGCGTTGCAATTTAAACATTAACTGAAATAAGTTATTCCTTCTTTCATAATTTTAACGAGAGTGGCTGTTAAACACTCTCAGTATTTTTTGACATTTTTAATATAAGCAATTTTTTTATTTTTGAATAAAAATTATACCTTCGAAGCAAAAGGTGTATAGAATTTTAAAGTCTTTAAATCTTTAATTTATCTTAATCATAGAGGGTGACTAATTAAACTTTTTTCTTTATGGGGGCCAATTCGCTCTAGTGATTACACCTTCTATCTGTGTATTGCGAATGCTTTTGCTGGTTAAAAAGTTGCCTGCTAAGAAGATTACGAAGATCGACTGTCCCGGTTTGTTGTGAGTAGAGACAGGGATTTCTCTGAGATAGCTATAATTGTATTAACTTTCAAAATGCCAACAAGTTTTCAAGCAAAACGTTACATATTTGACCTAAATCGTTATATATTTAGCTATACTAAATAGAGCCTTCATTGTTATGTAACAATAAAGGATTCCTGTTTTACCCCACCTTTGGTTTCTCATTTAAAATCAATTAAAGCATTCGAGTTAACCACAATGAGATTGCAGTGATATTTCTGCTCCATTTTGTTTGAAATTCTCACGCAGAGGTACAAATGCTTCATTTGAAGCTCTTTTTATTTCGAAACCAGCACAAAAAAAAAAATTATTTCAAATTATAAAATATGTTTTCGTGAAGGACTTATACATCACTTTTTTTTTTGGCTAATTGGCGGAATACGAGTATGCAAAACCAGGCGCCTGTTAATATTGGTTGTACAGAATGCTCATATTCACATTAATATTTTATGAGTTGACGTGTAACTGCCATATTTAAAAAACACAATTTGAAAAGCAATTTTACAGCCCGCAGCAACAAAGTTTAACAACTCTAATTAAATGTCCATATTTTAATACTTTGGGAAGATTGCTCTGAAATGTCCATGTTGAAAACTTCTAAGCCAACCAAACACAGTTCAAAGTTCAGCCAGAATAAGGTTACAAGTAAATCGATAAAGCAGAAAACTCACGTTGTCTTCTCTTCACACCCCTCTATAAAAACTATAACTTGTGCCCCTGTTTCACAGAAAACTTTTGTAGCATGAAATATCTAAAAAAAGAAATGAAAGAGAAGAAATGGGATACCGATATAAACTGTTGCATTTGTTGCTGAACGGAAATAATGTCATCTTTGAAATTTAAATTGATGACATTACTTTGACCAACTTTTCTCCTGCTTTTCGCCACTACCACTTTCGTCTGTCACTCACGAACAGCATTTATGCTTGTATACGTCTTCATGGACCTCCTCCTCCCAGCGTTGCTCACATCTTTGTCCTGAAGATGAGGCCCAAACTAGTTGAAAATAGAGCACAGCATGACGACGTATGAACTTTGTATGTGACTTCTTTTCCATTATCGTAGAACAAAAAGAAGAGCAAAAATGGAAGCAGCAACAGAAACCTTAAACCACTAAACAACTTTGTTAACAACTTGTGGGGCACAACGAACGTGCGACAAAAGGACGTGGAAAGTGAGAATATGTGCCCTGACAGAATTGAAAATGGACTGACACACTTTTGTCCAGAGCAGCTGGCAGAAAACGTCCACGAACATTTCGAGCATTAAAAAATCAGATAAAAGTTAAAGACAGAATATGTGAATATGCATTTGGAAATGAAATTCAAAAAATTCCAGTAGTGCAGGATGTGCAGGAAGTGGGAGTTGCCAAAGAGCATGTTTGTAGATACAAACATACTGAAATTGTAAACCTAATTTTTCACAGAAGTGGTTGTCGCATTATTTGAAACATTTAATCTTTAAATATCACGAAACTCGATTATTCAAACAATGAACGCAAGTTTAAATTGTTTTAATTTGCTTCATTTTCGTGTAAAGAAATTAAAGTATAATTTATAAAATGTAATATCCAGAAGGAAGTATTTGAGGTACGAATTATGTTTTGGCCAAATGCCTTTCATGACTTTCCAAGTCGATTGAGAGATGTCGGTCTATTGGCATGATTGGCTTGTAGATGCTATAACTGACATAAACCTTTACGAAACTTCTTGAAACTTGGCACAATATAATAATTTTACAGGCCACAACCGATGTTTGTAAATCGATTATGTTGGCCTGACCTTTCCAGTGCCTCTCGTACAATTTGACCGATTTTCTGAAAATCATTTTTTCACCGTAATTATCAACTCGCAGAACCCTGTACTCCAAATTTACGATGAAATTATCATTCTTTTTTTAATATTTCCCAGGCAAATGATAGATTTAATACATACGAGGTGTGATAAAAAGAAAAACCGTTTTTTTAAATTTCGTAAGTTACGTATTTTCGATTTTCGCGTTTTTTTTCTGTTATGTTGGTACACATGTCTGTCATATATGTTGACAATATCAGCCATTTTGGATTGTCAGTTTATTTTTGACAGATAAAAAGGTCAGTCGCGTTTTGGTGTGCTCTTCGATTTTTTACAATTCGAAAAAATGGATCAAAGAAACTGTACTAAGTTTTGTGTAAAAAATGAAATTAAGTGTGCAAGGATATTTGAAATGTTGACTGTGGCGTTTGGCGAGTCTACTATGAGCAGAACACAAGTCCAATTGTAGTATAACCGGTTTAAAGAAGGCCGAGAAGATGTCAATGACGATGCTCGTCCTGATCGCCCTGGCACGTCAACAACCGATGAAACCATTGAAGCAGAGAATAAAATGATTTTGGATAATCGTCGAATCACTATTAGAGAGGTTGCTGATGATGTTGGCATATCGTTCGGCTCATGCCAAGCAATTTTTACGGATGTTTTAGGCATGAAACGTGCGGCAGCGAAGATTGTTTCAAAATTGCTAAATTTTGACCAAAAACAACGTCGAATGAGCGTCGCTCGGAAATTGTTGGATGACGTCAACGATGATCCAGGTTTGCTTAAAAGGATCATCGTCCAAAGCCCAATCGTCAAAATGGAAGTGTCCAGGAGAACCAAGACCAAAAAGAGCACACCAAGTTCGATCAAATGTTAAGGTTTTGCTAACTGTTTTCTTCGATTACTACGGCGTAGTGCATTAGGAGTTCTTACCACAAGGTCGTACGGTAAATAAGGGGCATTACCTTGAAGTTATGCCCCGTTTGCGTGAAACAATACGAAAAAAATGGCCGAAATTGTGGGGAAAAATTCATGGGTTTTGCATCATGACAATGCATCTGCTCACTTATCTTTGCTTGTGAGAGATTATTTGGCCAAAAACAACACCGATCATGCCTCAGCCACCGTATTCATCAGATTTGGCCCCCTGTGACTTTCTCGCAAAACACTTGACTTATTTATGTCTCTCACAAACAAACTAAATATAATAAAACCGTCAACATATCTTCAAGACGAGTGTACCAATATAAAAAGTATAAGAATCGAAAGTCCAGTATACGTAGACCGCGAAATTGGAAAATTCGCCTTATTTTTTGAACACACCTCGTATGTCGCTCTCCGTAAAATTAATCACGGAGCAGCATTACTTAGATACCATTGAAGGACCAGTTAGTCTGCATAAGAAGCAGAAGTAAGATGTTGTACCTCATTGGCATTTCCAGAAGATGCTCGTATATTGAAAAGGAGTCAATATTTTTGCAGTGGATGTATTTAGAAATCCTTATCTCGTACTGTGTAGAAACGATCGGTTAACGCTAAATAGCTTTAGAAAGATAAGATTTCGAACTAAAAAGCCACTCAGACACATTTGTGTATTATTGACACGGTACTGTTCGAGCGTTCGTCAAAATTCGTTTGATAAAATTTGTATAAACTAAGTGGTATTTAAATACAATTTTCGCGATATCAGAAGCAAAACGTTAAAGGTTCTTATCAAAAATGTACTGCACAAATAACAATGACCCCAAAACACCTAAAAGTATGCCACACACACGAAAAGCATTCCGTTGTTTTTTATCCCGAATTTTGGCAACATGTCATGATGTCATCTAACACCTAAACGTAGGCAACAACTCAGGCGGAACTCCTTTTCGCCATCGATATGAAGAACACAAGATTCGGGACAAAAACAAAACGAAGGCAGAAGAATCAAACAAAAAAAAAAACCAACCGAAACACACAAATCCTCTGACAAAGCGAGAGAATCAATCAATTTAGTTGATTGCCAGCTCTTATGGCGTCAAAATGTCTATCTGTCGGACAAAACGCCCGGAACAGCAAAGCATACAGGGCACAACGTAACATATCAAACGGAAAGATTCTATACCGCAGCAAGAAAACAAAAACCACAAAGATGTGACCGAAACGTGTAGACTCCTGCTCCCTCTCATGTCACGGCACAAAACAACCGACTCAAAACCAGAGATATTGGCAAAATCGAAACTGGGAAATGCAATCACATCGTAAACCTCAATCATATCGATAATGATAACAAGCTACATGAAACATGGGAAGGACAAGAGATTGAGATACGTTTTCGGTCATGTGGAGTGAATATTAAAGGCTTTTTTTTTGTGGCTCAAATGTTCTCGTGCAATATTCACATCATATCAGCAGTCGTAAACCGCATGAAATGAAACATGATTGGTTGGAAATTTGTAAATGAAGGAGATAAAATCATTGAATTGCAGGTTTATGAGGTACATGCTAAAAATGAAATTAAAAACAACACTCTACAAGGAAAAGTGAGTAAAGAATAGAAATTGTTTCAACGAAAAGTTCATAATAGGTATCTCATACAACTGCATCCATTAACTAAAAGGTTATGGACTGGACTGTTTGTTTGCCAAGTCCATTCAGGTTTGATACGCGAATGGGGCTGAGCGCAGTCCAGACCCATACTGAATCCAGACATAGAATATAGGAAGAGAGTTAGCAGGGAGCGAGTAAGCTAATGGTGAAAAAGGCGAACTACTGCAGACATCTTAATAATTTCTACCTGGGTAATAAGCTTTGCAAAGACGTACACAAAACCCACTGGATCAAGAACTTTGACACAAATATTAGGCATAGATAGATCCCGATACGATTTTTCAGGTTTGCTTGAATTCTTCGCTGAAGCGCTAGGCCTCAACTCAGAGCAAATTCAATGGTTGTATTCTCTTCCGATGGATATGAGTACTTAAATGAAGGTCTCCTCCACTTTTAAATCTAATATTATAATTAAACCTAATAACACTATTAAACGTGATAATCCCACAAATACGAGGTGCGTTCAAAAGAAGGTGAATTTTCACATTTCGCAAGCTACGTACATTCGACTTTCGATTATAATTTTTATGTTGGTACACTCGTGCTCAAAACACTTCAAATGTTGACCGTGGCGTACGATGAGAGTACTCTGAGTCAAAAGAAGTTTACAAGTGGGACAAACTTTTCGCAGAAGGTCGAGAAGATGTAAATGACGACGCTCGCTCTGGACGCCCCAGTACGTCAACAACCGATGAAGTGAAGAAAATTGTTATGGAGAATTGCTAAATCACAATTAAATAAGTTGTTGAGAAAGTCGAAAGTCGACTGTACGTAACCCTCGAAATTTGAAAATTCACCTTTTTTTTTTTTTGAACACACTTCGTATCCCATATCATATCCCTCAGCTCATCATCAGCAGCTTTGTCGGAGGTTTGTCTTATAAAATCAACAGTGGTGGATGTTCAATTCCCCTGAAAGAAGCAAATATCTTATGCACATGGTAAAGCCTCATCTAGCCTGGAACTCAACTGTTGCATTTCCGGGGAATATCAACATGTCTCGGAACTCAATATAGCCCAAAATTACAAAGCTCTAGAGCTAACCAGGATAATATCGTTAATTCCTGTAAATAGAAACATTTATAAATATCTACTTTTAAGGCATTTTGTCTATTTTCGTAGGCATCTAAAATAACCGCAAACTCGAAACTTATACTCAGTACTACCCTTCGCGGCATTCTCAACAGTCATCAATTTCTGCAACCATCATTGAATCCGTTAACACGCACACTATATTATCATAAAAATTGAAAGGTATTTGAAAAGGCACTACCAACTGGCCCAGATTGATCCATCATTGAAAGCCTCTTACATGCAAACATCAATCTATCTACCTATCATCATCATGAGGAACATTTCCAATGGCTCCCCCAGATAAGGAAACGAGCTATTGCCTTTGGGTTAATTGCAAAATTCTATTGGAAGAAAAGAAAAGACTAATTTGTGTATAGTCCAAAGAAGAGGTATGAATAGGTTCATCCGATTTGAGTTTGACTGACACTTCTACATCTCTCCTCCTTTTCAGGGCTGTATTTTGCCCATAACAGGCCCTTAAAACACACTGTGCGTATAATCTGACGTGTGAAAATTGTTAACATAAAAGAATTTCTCCCACATGAACTAAGGGACTTGCATATCTGAAAAACAAAAGGGAATCACTCATTTTCAATACCCACCATTATTCCTGTGAGCATAGAATCAAGATAAATTTATGGATTGTTAGCAATATCCAGGAGACTGCACTTTTAGAGGCAGGAAAGTGCTCTTACATCTTGAGTTCCAGAATCTGAGAATCATAACCATTATCTATAGGTATACAAAGCCTTTCTGGCCAATAAAGGCGTAGCAAAGAGTGAGAATAAGCTAACAAGAGTTTACGTCGGAAGCACTTGAATCAGAGACTTTGTATAATAAATATAATACAGGGTGGCGCAATAGAACGTGCATATTGCATCATCTTTCTTTGCGGGGTAGAAAAGGCGCGGGCGGGGGGGGCGCCTATATCGTTGGGTTGGTGGGCTCATGGAGTTTTAGTCGCTATGAATCACTTCGACGGGAAGCGTCGCGCATTTTGCGTGCGCGCATTTTACGAGAACTCTCGTTCATATATTGCTACTAGGCGACTATATTGTGCTGAATATGGACTACGGCGAATTAGTGAAGCTCCCAGTGCTAATTTAATTAAAATATGGGTAAAGTGTTTTGAAGAGACCGGTTCAACATTTAAACCACAAGCAAATGGTCGCCCAAGAATATCTAGGACCGAAGACAATGTTGAGAGAGTTAAGGAGCCAGAATTTTAACATTGGATCTTAAACTGCATCCATATAAGCTGCAATTAACACAAGAATTGAAAGAGTATGACTTTATAGCAAGGCTGGCATTTGCTAATGAAATGCTTAATCGATTTTCCAATTTTGACAATATCCTTCTCTCTGACGAGGCTCATTTCCTTATGAATGGGTTCGTAAGCCGTCAAAATTGTCATTACTGGAACAGTGAAAATCCCAAAATCAAACACCAGAAACCATTGCATAGTCCTAAAGTGACAGTATGGGCAGCAATCTCTGGCAGAGGAATAATTGGTCCTTTTTTCTTCGAAAATGCGCGGGGCCAAAACGTCACGGTTAATACGGAACGCTATGTTGAGATGTTGGACGGATTTTTGGCTCCAGAAATTGAAAGTTCAAGAATAGTGAATTCCAGAACTTGGTTCCAACAAGATGGAGCTACCTGTAGTCCAGACTTGACACCTCTTGACTTTTTTGTGTGGGGATACCTCAAACACAAAGTCTACAGTAATAATCCAAGAAACATCTTTCAGCTCAAGGAGAATATCCGTGGTGAAATGGCAGCCATTAACCCGGTATTACTGAAGAAAGTTTTCAATAATTTTCGTTTGCGGCTAGAGGAGTGCCGTTGTAGAGAGCGTCACCATTTAGATGATGTTATTTTTAAAAAACAAACTCCATTTATTACTCTACAATGCCTTAGATTTATTTTAGCCATATCTTCATAAACAAGTAGAGAGACGCCGTATCAAAGCACACTTAGGACACGGATAACTTCCCAAGATGTGATCCAGCAGTATGTGTTAGGTTTACTCAGTAGATTTATAATCCTAGCACCAAGTCAAATTTTATCAGTACAACTGAAAACATTTGTGCTAAAATCAGCAATCTCAATTAAATCTTAATGGTCTGGCTTCTTGGTTGATACTTTCTTCAGAATGGAAACTATCAACCACAGTAAAGGCTTTAGGCATAATTTGCTCCGATTCTGCATTCTACTCTTTACTCGACAAGTCAAAGTTCAAGCTCAAAGTGGATCGACCAGATCCCACCTCTTGAAACTTTTGTTCAATTCTCCACCATAACCACTTCTCTATCTTGTTTGGAATGCATAAATTTTGTATTCCAGACCGCGATACTGTCTTCCAAATGTTTCTACTACATTGTGGACTTCCCACCGTAGATCGTGGTCCACGTCATATACGTTCACCATCCTGGTTCATGTATTAAATAGATAGATAAATAGTTTATTTCCTTACAAATTTCGATGAGATCGATTATGGGACATGCTACGGTTCCACCACGAAAGCAAGTGTAAATCTCTGGGGGACAAAAATGCCTAGAGGTATTATACAGGGTGTCCACCGGGAAGGTATACTGCTTTATTTATTATTTTTGATGAAATAAATGTTGATGGATGTTTCATTTAATGTCGGCAATTATGTATGGAATACAATGTCAGATAAATGTCCGCCTCTGTTAGCCTCACAAATTCGAGCCCTTTTGAGCACATTTTTCATTACATTCCCACACATTTCACGCGGTATTTCATTAATTTCATCACGAACATTTTGTTTTAGTTGCTCAAGCGCTTCTGGTTTGTTTGCATAAACCTTTCTTTTCAGATATCCCCACAAAAAGAAGTACGGAGCAGTCAAATCAGGCGACCGTGGAGGCCAATCAACTTGGCCATTTCTTGAAATAACTTGTTGTGGAAAGAGTTCACGCAGTAATTGATACCACATGTTAATCAACCCCAAAGCATGCAGTTGTGGCATTAAAACGTTTCCAATCATATCACGGTATCGCACCCCATTAACAGTTGCCGTTCAGTTTCAAAGAAGTAAGGTCCAATGATTCCTCCTGGTGTGCAATTACCAGACTGTCACTTTTAATGGAAGCAAAGGTGACTGATGGATAATTTGAGGGTTTTCCATTGCCCAGAACCGACTATTCTGTTTGTTCACATATCCATTCATTATGATTTTTCAAGAAAATCGGGGTTGTCATGGGCGAGCTGTAACATCCTATTGGCATATGTACGGCGGCGTAAATGGTCTTGTGGAAGAAGCTCTTGTATCAACTGGATTTTAAATGGAAACAAATGCAAATCCTTGTGCAAAATTGTGGCCAAAGTTATTCTTTGAAAACCAAACTCCTAAGCACGGCGCCGAATTGAGGTTGATGGATTGTTTTGAATAATTTCTTGAGCAGCAGTAATGTTTTCAGCAGTAATGTTTGCAGTACGTTGTGGTCCATGCTTGGCCCTATCAGGTACAGATCCTCTTTCTTCCAAATCATTCACTACACGATAAATAGTGCGTCGTTGATTCCCCCAAAAATTTCGCGTAACTTTCTCATCGTCGCAGTAATCGATGATTTTTTTTGATAAAATGTTTTAATGATTAAAACACGTTGATTTATCGAATGTTTTTCTATAATAAATTTGCCACGTCTCTACTTCACGACTGCCAAATATGAATTGTCAAAACTAATGTTTACCACAATGGCGGCAAAACAAAGTAGTATACCTTCCCCAAGGACATTCTGTTTTTCACATCCTGTACTTCAAAAGAATCAATTTCAGTTCAATTCATAAAAATAAGTGTCAATTCTTTGGAAGCATTTGTTTTAACAAATGAATATTAAAGAGGAATATGAAATAAATAAATGAATAATAGATCAATAAGGTGTATGGAAAAGGCAAATTAATAATTGCTGTCTGTGAACGATATGTTGGAGAAACCATAAATACATTCTGTAAAAAAGCGACATTATTTTGTCAATAAAAGACAAACTAATTGTTATTCATTCAAATTTGTTATATTGCCTTCAAAATAATCCAATGAATAATCCAATTATCTAAACATTTTACAAACATATTTTCCAAAAAAAGTTTAGTTTTCATCCCGAATTCTCCATATATCTATTAAATTATGAAAAGAGAAAACAATTTGCCGGAGTCATATGAGGTAAATACAAAAATTTATTCATAGTAATAGTCTTGCAAGATGGTTGTAATGGCACAAAATTCGTGAGTTTCCTTTCCAGTTATTATGTTCATAAAATGTATATTGGAATGGACTAGTTCCAGGATATATTCGACAACGTTAATGCGACTGTGTTTTGCAAGTTATTTCAGATTTTCATACTTGAACTATCATGTAAAGTGGTGCGAATTGATTCGTCAGACTCTTAAAGCTCACTTTCGAACTTAAATGGTGATTTTAAATCAACATATGCTTTACTTTTTCGGTGTTAATTGATCAGAGTCTGGCAAATCTATTAGCACATCTTGGCTTCTTTTGAATGCACTGTACAATTCTTATGAACGTCTTTGCGGCTAAGTGGGTTCACAGTAAGCTAATGCTTCAGAAGGCAGCGACTAGACAGGCGAAATTACATTCGGAATACAAATTTTAAGAATTTGGTCGATGTTTTTATCTTAAGATGACCTGACGAAATAAAATAAATAAAACTCAATAACAAATAATAAAACTCAAACTCAGCGCTGTTATAAAGCGTTACATAAGGGAGTCCCAACAAGAACGCAAGATTTAAATGTCTGATGCAGCAATTGAATTGTTTCTCTGGCTGTATGACATGTGGCGCCGTCTTGTTGAAACCACATGTCCTCGACATGCATTTCTTCAATTCTAGGCACGAAAAAACTGGTTATCATTTCACAATACCGAACACCATTGACTGTTTGCGCTTGACATGCCTCATTTTCAATAAAAAAAAAAAGTCCAATCATTCCTCCAGCCCAAAATCCACACCACACAGTGACACATTGAGAATGCATTTGCGTCTCGTGAATCACTCGAGGATTTTCCTCACCTTAAATGCGACAATTCTGTCTACTGACGAAGCCATTAAGATGGAAATGGGACACGTCACTGAAGATGATTTTATCGGCAAAATCAAAATTTTCATGTTGTCTCTCCAATAACCAATTAACGAACTCCCTTCGCTGTCCATGGACAGCTCCTGAGTAAATTGAACTTTGTATGCATGAAAACGTAAATCTTTCGTCAAAATTCGCTGCATAGTGGATTTGGAGACACCAATTTGCTGAGCTCGGTGTCGAATTGAGGTGGATGGAGTTTGAGCGATGTCATCGTGTACAGCTGCGACATTTTCGGTCGATCGATCTGGTCGAAGGCGCGTTGTTGTCTTTACATCACTAACAGACCCAGTTTTGGCAAATTTATCCATTAATCTCTTTACAGTTGACTCGTTTGGAGCATTATTGTGACCCCAAATTGATTGCACATTGCGAACTGTAGCCGCAAAACTTTCACCATTTTGGTAAAACAATTTCACAATGAGAATGCGTTGTTCATTGATGTACCGCTCCACTTTTACTAACCTCGTACCTTCTACTAGCAAACAATAACAATTGTTCAAATGTCAAACAATGACACTTCGAATGGCGCCAAATTTAAATCTTGCGTTCTTGTTTGGACACCCTTCATATTTGTACGTTCAGCCGAAGAAACGAAGGTATATATCATTCGATATGTCAAAAATGTTAAATATAGAGAAAGGCGTTTAGTGTACTAAATACATCTAGACCAAATGCATTTCAAGACCGTTTATTTCGATTGAGCGATGTTTGTCTCTCTAGCTGGCAGACGCGATAACTGTCTTGAACCTCTATAATTCTCTATGGCTTTGACAGATCACAGCAAGGTATTGTAAATGAGCTATGTAGACTTATTCCTAGCCATACCTCCCACGAAAATTGACCGATTTTTCTTAATCCATCTCTTTTCCGGTAGCTGTTAATTAGTTGACTGCGATAACCTAAGATTTTGTAGGTTGTGTTGATTTAAATACTGGACCAATTTTACCCTTGTATTTCTAGGTTGAGGTGACTGATTATGTAGTGGTTGGTACAAGCTACTATCATTCGTATGATCATTCCCTGATTCAGCACCCTATCACTATTTGAGTGACAGTCACCTCGATATGCCTGATGAAAACTTTGTGTGGTCAAATAATCGGCAAGTCTAGTAAATGCTTCTCAAACTGCCAAGTTTGGAATCGCCGATAAACTGAAAGTCAATTTTATTAAGTCTAAAAATAGAATGCTTTTAAGCTCACTGGATATGAGAAGCTCTTCCATATATCATTCATGGAATGCCAGAAAGTTTGTTTCTTCCTAAGTTGATATCTTTCAAAAAGTACTAAAAAATTTTGCCTAAATTTAGGGCCCGCCATGCGTTTAATAAAGTTGGCTGTAGAAATGACAATGGACGGCTTTGTGTCGTCACTTCTGACCGATTTAACCAAAATATTCATAGGTTCATATCAGAACCCTTTGATTGAGTCTAAAATTATAACGCGTGTAAGCTCACTGAATGTAAGAAACTCTCCCATATTTTATTCATGGAATGCAAGGAAGTTTATTTATTCTTAAGTAGATATCTTTCAAGCAGTGCTACGAAATTTGCCTAAATTTAGCGCTCATCATGCGTTTAATGCTTTGGATCTGGGAATGAAAATAGGCGGCTTTGTTTCGTCCCCACAGGTTATTCCCGCACAAAAATACCAATTTTATGGACATTTATTTTTCTCTCTAATTCTCTATTTTTAACTTTCGAGTTAATTTCTTTGCAGATCGTTTTGCGTTATAATGCGTACTAAAATTTAAAGAAAATATCGACCGTATGACTACGTTACTTCTGATAGTCCGTACATAAATAATGTATAATATGTGGACTAAACATATTCTTATATTCATACCTTACATTCAGTTACAATATTTGGACTAAGTTTAGAATAAATTATTCTGTTGTTGTGCGTTAATTCAAGGCATTTCTGACAAATATCTTATGGTTTATCATTATTATCAGTTTTGCATGATTGAAATTTCTGTACTGGCTGAATCGCTTTCTCGCTTTTGTTTCTATAGAGAAGAACTAAAATGCCTGTATATAAATGGATGAAGCCATACCCAACTATTCTAGACTGACTATTAAAGAGAAGCTCGCCAATTTTACTAATTTAATCAAATCATATTCATACTTATAATCATATTAACATTAAACCAAGTGCCCAACTGGAAACTGCACTAGTTCTTTCAATTATTTTCATGCGGTATTAACGATCTCTCCTTACTTCTGACAGTTGTTCGGCTGGAATTTTCTCCAACGTGATGACTTTTTTGCATTCTTGACGGTGGCTCGCAGTCTGGCCTAAAGTTTATGGTAAAGCAGAATTCTTGTTTACTGCTGTTAACACAGAGTTTTTCTGGTGTTATTTGCAAATACTGCTGTCGACTGTTGTTGTTGCCTTTGAGCTTTGGTTGAGGATTCCCACGCTGTAAATTTGCCCCACAGGTTTCATTTTTTTCTTCTCCTCTCAGTGGCCGTTTGCAGCAATTTCTTGGTATGCCTTTGCATTTGCTTTACTGGCTCTTATTATTTTTCTCTCATTTCTTAAATTCTTTGTATGCAGATTTGCATTGTTGGTAGTCCAACGCCTGCCTCTTGCCTTCACCATCTTACTGAATATCCATTGGATTTGCGCCGACTTCTAATTCTTAGCTGCAAAAAATATCTGGTCTTAAAGAGTTAAAGTCTGTTAATATGTAACATTTGCGAGGCATCCTGTTTTGCTGTGAGCATTTTTACTGCTTGCTTGATGTGCATGGACATGACGCACAGGGTTGCCAAAGAACTATTTAATTGAAGCGCCCAAGATTGAGTATATACTTGGTTGCAGTAAGCTAATTTTTCGCCTTATAAAAATTCGAAATGAAATTTCTGTACTGCCACTATTACAATTAGTTGGTTTCGTTCCAAAAACATACAAGTGAATCATATTTAAGTCGCCTTATTTACAATTTTAGCTCCGAATGTTTATATATTTTTTGTTTTATGAGTTGGAATGTGAACAGATTTCGTTTCAATTCAGTTGCAACTAATTGATATTTGTATTTGTTTCTTAAAACAGACAACACTTTTATGAATTAACAATCGTTCTGTAAGCAAATATGTATAGATGGTGCCAGTAGTTTGAAAACAATTATTTTGGTGAACAGTGGCAACCTTATAAAACATATGTCAGCATTATTTACCACTTTTATTTGAGCCATCAAAATTAAACGATTTTAGTGAATTTGTAAACATGGAAAAAAATTATTCCCCGTTATGTAATTCAATGTTTCCATTTGAAAGATCTCAGTCCAACCGGTATTAAAACCGAGATAGATTCTACTATGGGAGAGTCTGTTCTTTCGTTTACGACTATAAAATATTGGGTAGCAGAGTTTATACGAGGCTGTACGAGCTGTCAAGACAAACACCGTAGTAGTTGGCCAGATACGGCTAGGAAAATCCACATAATGCTGACGGAAGGTGCGTGAGCTAGCTGAAATGACACGCGTTTCAAAAAGTCTCATACATCGTATATTAACCGAAGTTTTAAAGATGAGAAAGCTGTGCGCAAGATGGGTGTTGCACTCGCTTTCAACAGAGCAAAAACAGCATTGTGAAGATGTTTCAGTAGAGTGTTTGGCCAACTTTGATCGCAATAAAAGCTAATTTTTGCGTCGATTTGCAAACATGGCTGAGACATGGGTCCAATACTTTACACCAGAGGCAAAGGAACAATCAAAGCAGTGGACTGGAATGGGAGAATCGTGTCCAAAGAAGGCGAAAACGGTTCCAACTGCAGACAAGGTTACGGCGTCTTCAAACAGAAAAATCATCACCGGCGAATATTATGCAAATTTATTGCACTGTTTAAGTGATGAAATTACGGAAAAAGGCTGAATTTGGCATAAAAGAAAGTGTTGTTTCATCAAGACTATGCTACACTTCACGCATCCACTATTGCGATGGGCGAAATTAATGAATTAAAGTTCGAATTTTTTCACTACGCACCTAATTCACCAGATTTAGCTCCCTCGGAATATTTTATATCCCCAAACTTGAAAAAATGATTCGGTGACAAAAGAGTGGCCTACAAACGTTGAGTCTGTGGTTGATGGTTATTTTAAGGAGTTTGACAGTACTTACTATATACAGGGTATAGAAGCTGTTGGATATCGCTGAAAAAGTGTATAGAGGTAAAAGGAGATTATGTTGGAAAATAAAGAACATTTTTCTCAACCTTTTTGTGTCTTCTTTGTTAGGTCGGCTAGTTTTGAGACCGCTCTCGTATATGTAAGTGAGTGAATTGTCCCAAATTTTCTATTGCGAATGGAATTTCGTGTATCGTAGAAAAACTTTATCAAAAAAAAAAACGTGTTGGAACATATGTCTGTCTCTGGACCGCCATTCACGCCTTTAACTGGAGCTAACGTCGATAATATGATGGAGATGATGACCGAAAAGTCATTTAATGTTTCACCATTGTTCGGGCATTAAAGGTGTTGTCCCTTAACGAAAGTCCTCAATTTTCATCAAAAACGAATCAAATCAGCCACCATATTCATAAACCACATTATAACTGCACAGAATAATGCCTTCGAAGCGAGCTGAATCCGAAAGTTCATGTCAAAGTCGAGGTAATGTTGACGTAATTCTTTAATTATCGCGGTGTTCGCAAGATCAAATGGTCAATAAAGAATATTATCGCTCTTTCATGCGATGTTTGAAAAAGCAAGTTAATGGAAAAAGCTCTAATGGAAGGAAACTAAGGGATTTGCACTACGATAAAGGTAAAGAAAACATACATAAAGCTATGATTTCCAAGAAACTTGTACCTCAATTGTAATATTTGAACCTTGCCATCATGTACGAAATACGAGTACAATGTCATTTAAATGACCGCCTCTGAATTGGTACTCCTTTGGAGGTAGTTTAAAAAAAAAAATGGCCCAAAAACACAACTCCAGACCATAATGCGCACAATCTCTTCTTCCGGATTCAATGACTTTGCCACAATCACTTCTGGGTTATCCGAGCTCCGCATGCTTGTTGACGTAACCATCGAGTGAGAAATGAATGTCCCAGCTGAAGAAAATTTATTTTCGATTGAAAGCCTACGTTTCAATCACCACTTTTGTAGTAAGTTTTAATTATTTTTACTCATTTTTCGGTTGTTAAATAATTCATGTTTGTAAATAACAAATCTTTCACTAAATAAGTAACGCTTCCGATGACAGGTATTTAACAGCTGACAGCGTTGCCAGACCGGCGGTTTTGAAATCACTAAATGAATAACCCTAAGCGTAAGGTATAGTAAAAGTGTTAGACGGCTGAAAACTTGAACAGTGTTTATGGTGCTAGTACTGTAACAGCAAATCATTCGCATTTTTGGTTTTATCGATTCCGTTCCCGTAATCTTTGACGTCAAAAATGCACCTCGCTATGGAAGAAAAATTGTTGAAAATGTAGATAAAATAATGGAAATGGAATCGCTGTTGAATCGCAACAAAATCGACTCATTTCTGATGTAAATGATGACTAGTTATAAAAAATTGTGCTCACTTCTGACAACGTCGAGCGAAAATGGTCGTGATGTAGTCGTGATGTGTCCCGGCGGCAAGGTAGGGTTAACAGTCAGGAAGGATTTGCTGCGTGGCCAAACTGTTAATTCGGACCTGTTGAATCGTCCGGTAGAAGCAATCGCCAACAGGGCCAGTTTTGCGTAATAGGAGAAGAGTTGTGTTCCATCAGGACAATGCCCTGAAACACATATTGCTACTCACCAGATGTTCCGGAGATTGTTTAGAATATTCTCATGCATCCATCTTATAGTCCCAAGCTGGCACCAAGTGATTACCACCTATTCTACGGCAAGATAAGTTTGTAGAGATCGACTGTCTCAGTTTTTTTTTTTTATTTTTCTTTTTTATTTTATTTTATTTTTTTTTTTTTTTTTTTGCTTGGCAATATGGACGAAGATCTCCATGAGGTTGGCACAGTGAAATTTTCCTCAAACTATGCTGAATAAAGACTGCAATGACACCCAAAAATAATGGATTTCTTTTACAACATCTAATATAATGTTTAATGTGCTTGCGACCCCAACTAAATCTGCAGTACATCTATTTTTCTGCTTGTTATTACTATCATATTATTGTAATTAGCAACATGGCAACTCCGTTGTGGTCATCAAGTTTGCAGAACACCGACAATTGCAACATATTTCAAAATGTCACAACTTCCCGGCGAAAAAATGCAACATCTACAAACTACGAAGAAGTGGACTTTGAACTTTATATTCATTTCAATGTTAGTGAGTTTTCTTTTTAAATTTGATTTAATTTTTTGCTACTTTTTCAATTTCAGGTTCTGTTTAAATTGTAATATACCTACAATTATATGAATAGAATGCAATTGGCCATGCAAGTAAGAGACAGGTAATGAAAAATTTCTGTGGATAAAATTGCAATTAAGGATTACAGAAATGTTCACTTACTTACAATATGAAAAATAATTAATCAATTATTAATCGTCCCAATATTTAATGTGGATGTTAAGGACTGATTTTACCAACGGAGTTTTGATCAATCCCCTTCGTTTTTCAAGTTCAACACCGAAGGCTTGTTATGGCATATTCATTCCAGATGTCCAATTGATGTCCTTTTCTCAAACTAAAAAGTGTTGAATTGCAGTTATTGACAAAACGCGGAATCGATATAATACACCGAAGTCGAAACAATCAATGACTTTCTTTGTATGCAAATAGTTTTATGACGTATGCTGGGTCGTTCCCCTGTAAACAGTGGAAAAATGTTGAAGAAACTGCGATGGAAATTTTAAATTTAACAATTCCAAATATATTGACGGGAAACCTTATATCAGGATTCCTACACCATGTGTATCTCAGAACTGAAAGAGTCAGTTTATGTTGTTGTACACAAACAAAAGGTTGATGCCATTTTCTCAAACAAAAAGTGTTCTGATTCTACCAACCGAGTTTTGATCAATCTCTTTCGTCTATCAAGTTTAACACCGAAGGCTCGTTATGGCATATTCATTCCAGATGTCCAATTGATGTCCTTTTCTCAAACTAAAACGTATTGAAGTGCAGATGTTGACAAAACGTATATAACGATCTAACACACTGAAATCGAAAAGCAAACAAAAAATAAATTCCCTTTCATTTCATGAATGAAACATGGGAGAGCTTCTCGCATTCAGTGGACTTACCGCTATTCTATTATTAGTCTCACTCAACAGGACCTACAGTTCAATGACGATTGCGAACGTCACAGTTTGAGAAGCATTCACAAGAATTGTCGATAACTCGACTACTCCTAGTGATTGTTGGGCGCAACGAGGTGACCGCCTCTAAAATAATAATAGGTGGCTGTGTCCGGGATTGAACCTGCTACCAAGTTCGCGTGTACTAACCATAGCGCCAGGGTCGATCACCCCAAACTTGGGAAGTCAGCTGAAATTCCGGCCAGACGTAAACTTCAAACCCACCAAAATATGGTGCAATTCATGATATGGACGAAGCACCGGTTTATTGCAAGATATTCTTTTTTTCTAATAAACAGCCGACAGTGAAGTATAAAAATGTATGAACTAAGGTGGCTCCCTCTCACGTCTATAACAAAAGCTAGATTATGTATGATGAATTTTTTTCCTATCATATAAATTTGTCACAGTTTTGTTACTTCGGTTTTGTTAACTGAGCTCTTCTCATACTATACTATAACTAGGGCGTTCAGTTAAAAATCATATGGAATAGAACGGTTCTTTCCCACATGCATGAATTGTTTTCATAGCATGATTTTAGTTAATGAATATCAGAAGCTATTGATAAGAAAACAACGAATGTTACCCTCCTTCCAAGGATGGGTCCAGTGCTTGTTCTGGTCTTGCTGGACTGATTTCTATTAGTTTTATTATCTTAGGTCCATATTGTACAGGACAATATACCGGCCAGTCTTCAACATACATAACATACCGAAATAACATACGAGGTGTGTTCACAAAATGAGGTTAATTTTTAAACTTCGCGGGCTACGTCCATTCGATTTTCGATTATTATTATTGTTTTTTTTTTATGTTGGTACTCGTCTCGAAGACATGTTGACGGTTTTATCCATATAGCATGTTTAGTTTGTTTGTGAGAGGCATAAATAAGGCAAGTATTTTACGTGTTCGGGATGTTCTGCTATCGAAAAAAAATGTATCAAAGAAGTTGCATCAAATTTTGTGAAAAAAGTTTAATTAAGTATTCAAAAACACTTGAAATGTTGACAGTAGCATACGGTGACAGTACTCTGAGTCAAAAAAATGTTTACAAGTGTTACAAGTTTTTCACAGAAGGTCGGGAAGATGTGAATTACGACGCTCGCTCTGGACGCCCCAGCACATCAACAACCGATGGAAATGTTGAGAAAGTGAAGGAAATTGTTATAAAGAATCGTCGAATCACAATTAGAGAAGTTGCTGAGGATGTCAGCATATCGGTTGACTCATGCTATGCAATATTTTTGGAAATTTTGGGCATAAAGCGCGTGGCAGCGAAGTTCGTTCCAAAACTGCTATATTTTGACCAAAAACAACGTCGCATGAGCATCTCTCAGGAATTGTTGAATGACGTCAACGATCATCCAGATTTGTTTAAAAATGTCATAACTGGTGACGAATCATGGATATATTAGTATGGTTATGACATGGTTATGACCCAATGGAAGAGTCCAGGAGAGCCAAGACCAAAAAAAGTACGCCAAGTTCGATCAAATGTCAAGGTTTTGCTTACTGTTTTTTCGATTATCATGACGTAGCGCTTCAGGAGTTCTTACCACAAGGTCGTACTGTGAATCAGGAGTATTGCTTTGAAGTTATGCGCCGTTTGCGTGAAGCAATACGAAAATAACGCCCGGAATTGTGGGGAAAAAATGCATGCCTTTTGCATCATGATAATGCACCTGCATACTCATTTTTGCTTGTGAGAGATTACTTGGCCAAAAACAACACGGTTATCATGCCTCAGCCACCGTATTGACCAGATTTGGCCTTCTGCGACTTTTTCCTGTTCCCAAGATTGAACAGAAAGGATGGGATTTTGCGGCGATTGAGGGGATAAAAACTGAATCGCTGAGAAAGCTCAAGGACGTAACAAAAAGTGCATATCAAAACTGCTTCAAGGGTTGAAAAAGACGCTGGCACAAGTGCATTATATCTGAGGGGGACTGCTTTGAAGGAGATAAAATAGAAATTAAAATAAATAAATGTTTTCTGAGATAAATGAAAATTCCCCTTTTTTTTAACACACCTCATATATCGCTTGCTACCAAATGCATCTCATGAATTTTTAAGTCGATTAAACGATTTTCCGGGCTGGCTGGTTGGTATATACTGCGAAAATATTTATGATACTTTTTAAAACTTGGCACAATCTAATATTTTTGCAGATCATAGTCGAGCATTGTAAATGAGCTATATCGCCCAACCGCTTCTAGTACCTCCAATACAAATTAACCGGCTTATCCAAATTTACTTTCCCATATTTTACCCTGGATCCTGGTGGATCTGATTTTTGCCCATTGCTTTAATACACATTTTTTGGTAAAATATCCCCATTCCGGCACCTCTCACACAAGTAACCAATATAACCGACGTATTCTTAAATTCATATTTTCAATCTGGTCGCTCTAAATTAAATAGAACGTGGAACACGTCAAAGATTTTCTGAGGGTTTTAACGACTGAAAATCGATCGGTTAGCAAATGCCTTCTGGAGCACCTAATACAAATTAACCAATTTTCGGAATTTAGAAATGTTCTCTCCAATTTTTCCCCCCCTAATTCTTAGTAAAATTTAGAAAAATCGGCGGTCGCACAATGTCTCTTCCGATAACTCTCATTTAACTTAGCAATTTAACTATAAATTCATATATTCCTATTTTTTTATACAGCTGCACTGATTTCGGTAAAATTTGGTATGTCTTAAGAGTCATCTAGGGTAGTATCCGAGAATGAAAGCGGACCTTATTGTCACACTACTTATATAGGGTGGCGCATATGTAACGTTAACGGCGATTATATTGAATGCGTTCTTGTGCATCATTTGGTTTTAACTCATGGACCAATTGAATCTTTTATGGGAAAAGATATGGAATGATGTGGAAGTTTCGGGGATTTCCTCAATAGTTGCTTGCACTCGAGAATGGTCCCTTCATCTGGAACTGCACGCGGGTGGTCACAGACAGCCCCTTGTTGCCCAAAACGCTGAATAAATCGGTAAATTGTTGGAGCGCTTAGAGCATTTTGAAAAAAATTTCAATATGATCTGAATAATCGAATGCTGACTTTCAAAGTAAAATTGAACAACTTTGGTTCTTTATTTTGTGCTGAGCCTTTCCATCATAAATTTTCCAATTATTATTTAATTCCGTAAAGAGACGAAAAAAAAACTTCAACAAAAATGTATTCACTGATCAAATCTTAATGTTGCTTATGCGCCACCCTACAGTACCTTTCATACAAATTGGCACATTTTTCGAAAGTCAATTGGTTTACCAGTAACTACTATATAGTAGACTGTAGTTACCTAACTTTTTATTCATTATATGGTACCTATTAAAATTTAAGAAAACCCGATTGAGTAATGCTTTTCCTTATATCTTTCATGCAAACCCATATCTTCCTAGACTTATATCTTTCAAGCAATTGAAAATTTAGCGCACATCATTCATTTGATAACTTAGTTCTGAAAATGACTGGATTAGACAGCAGAATCACGCCCATTCGAGCACCTTCCGTATACATTGATCGGTTTGCAAAATTTATTTTATTTTCCCCTGTGAAAATGTGTAGATTGCAGTAACCTAAACTTTTGTCGAAAACGTAATACACGATAAAATGTGAAAAAATTGATCGAATAAGTCCGTCATTTTTATTTCCCATTCAAATTCCCTAAATTAACCCATATATTCTTGTAACGTAACTATGTATGTGCTTGTGATGGATCCATTATACAGCGTTATTCATTTAGTGGCTTCAAAACAAAACAACGTTCTGGTAAGGATGTTAAATGTTAAATACCTATCATCTGAAGTGTTATTTATTTAGTAAAAGGTTTGCCATTTACGAATATAGATCGTCTGACTACCGAATAATGCATAAAAATAGTTAAAACTTACTATAAAAGTGATAACTGAAGTGTAGTTTGTTCAATCGAACATAATTTTAAAGCGATGTATGAGCTCATTTCTCACTCGTCAACAAGCAAAATTATCGCATATAGAGTTCTGAAAACCCGGAAGTGGTTGTGGAAAGGTCATTGCATCCGGAAAAAGTGACTGTGCGCATTATGGTTTAGAGGTGTCATTGGGATATATTTTTGTCAAAACTACCTCAAAAGAATCCACTACTGCAACCAATTTAGGGGCAGTCATTTAAATTGCAGTCATTCGTATATAATTGCAAGGTCTAAGGATTATACTGAAATAAAAGTTTCATCGAAATCATTGCTTTATGTGTGTTTTATTTAACTTTTCTTGAAAGCGAAAAATGGATAACTCTACACCTTCTTTCACATCTTCCTTTCAACTGAACTAAATACAATACTGTGGATTAATTCTGAGCATTGATTGATAGGAACATATCGAGTTACAATGCCTCTTCAGGCATTATTCCTACTTTTCTACCACTTCATTGCAATGTTTTAATAATCTCCATCTTGTGTTGTATAAATGCAATATTGTTACTATAGATGGCGTATTCAAAAAATTAGTGTGACAGTTTTGTAATTACTTGACTCTGGTTTAAGAACCCGTCATATATGAATACCAGTAATGAGAAAATACGACACATTTTACTGATTTTCTTCTAAAAAGGCGAAAACGTAATTCAGGCGGTTGAAAATGTGAATGTTGTTTATGATCCTGATACAGCCAATCATGAACAATTTTGTTTTCGTCTATTCCGTTCAGGTAATTTGATGCCAAAGATGCATCCCGCTCTGCATGGCTAATTGTCGAAAATATCGATAAAATAATGGAAATAGTCAAGTCCGATCGTTATGTTCGACCGTCAATTACCCAGAACCTAAACAATGAACAAAGACCATTTGGATGCTCTTGAATAAGGCTGGATACAAAAAGCCACAGAAGTTAAAGCAATGAAACCTTATCGACCGAGTTCTATCACTGCTGAATCGCAACAAATTTGACCCATTTCTGAAGCGGATGATAACGTCAAGCGAAAATGGCCGTGATCGAATCGAGGCGAACCGCCGAAAATTGTGCCCAGATCAGAATTGAAGGCCAGGAAAGTTTTCCTGTGTGTTTGGCGGGATTGGCAGAAAATCATACACGATGTGGCACTGCTCCCTTACAGCCAAACTTTTAATTTGAATATAAGCTGTCAACAATTGAACCGCATGAAGACAGCATTCGCTCAGAATCAATTAGCTTTGGGCAATAGGAGAGGAATTGTGTCCTTTTTGGACAACATTAATAGTAACTCATAAGAGAGCTTGCTTGGAAAGTTCTTAGGCATCCACCTTGTAGTCCGAAGTTGGTATTAAGAAAGTACCATGTCTACGTCAAACGATTTTGCTAGTGAAAAATTAGCTTCAAAAGAAGCTTGTAAAAATTGGCTGTCTCAAATTTTTGACAATAGAGTTGATGGTTTCTATAAGAAAGGCATAATTGAATTACCATTAAAACGGCACCAAGTTATCGAATACAACTTTGCACTCTAACTATGCTAAGTAAAACCTCCTCCTAATACGCCTTTAAGTCAGTTTAGTCGATTGAAATTTCTGTACTGGCTACACATTGCGTGAATAAGAACACATTTTTACTTTCTCTCTCGAAATTTTTTTCTATTTTCAAATTTATTTTCTACATAACTCCATTCTTTCATTAACATTTCCAACATTTCCCATTAGCTAGTTTGGAGCAGTTGATATTTTGCTACGTTTAAGGGTAACTCTAACTGTGGCCATCTATCACCTCTTCAACTCAGATTTCATCATTTTCATCATTGGTGGAAAATTGTTTGTCTTCATAATACTCTGTGTTGTAATTTTAACTTGCATTCAAATAAATACAAATCAATCATCGGATTTGAGTGTTGTCATTTCAAAACTGAAAATAGAGAAGGAAGTATTGAATTATTTATTTAAAGGAAACAGCCCCTTAAATTGAGGCAATCCCGCACTGCAGCCTTTCACAAATTTACAAAATATTTTCAAACTTACAGAGTTGTTGCTTCCATGACAGGCGGAACAGAAAATGTGTAGGTTGATATCTAACGTCCGCTTGTTTCCAATACCCACAGCCCTACATTTATCTGACCTGTTACCAGTGAAATAAAAATACAAATCATCGCTTGCATGATTTCAATAGCTTTCAATTCAGGAACCGCAGAACAACGACACAACTTGTACTTGTCTATTTACGTAAAATAACGAATTTGTATGAAAATACAAAAATAACAGGAGCATAAATTGCTAAACCATAACAACCGCAGCAGTTACAAATTTAAACAAATCACTTTTTACTAGAAACGGCCGCATGACATCAATGATGCTGATGGGGCTGCTGAAGAGGATGGATGATGATGCTGGTGATGGCGATGATGGCGATGCTGACGATGGCTGTTATAATGAGGACGGCCCGGGAGGTGGGACTGCAACAATAATAATAATAATAATATAGCTGATGTCTACCTATATAATGCTGCCGACAGTGAGAATGATAGAGTTGGCAAATGAAAAACCAGAGAATCGGTTCGTCTACCCGAACCGAATTGAGAACAAGCTATTTGGTGCAACGTCTTAGTATAGATAACTGGAGAGACATTAAGTTAGACAGGCTCAAAGCATCACTATTAACATGTCAATGGTGTCCATTTTGTCTTTGTCAGTCTGTCAAATTTGATATTTTTAGTCAATTAATTGATTGTAGCTGGCCATATAATACAGGATGATTTTTCCAGATTTAAGTTTCTCAGGTTGGCAGTACTGGTTGGTAATGGCGTCCAAACGTCATTTGTCAAAGTGAAAAGTGTACAGTATACTCTGTCATTTTATCATGGAAAGACTAACAAACGAGCAACAATTGCAAATTGTTGAAATTTATTATCAAAATTCGCGCTCTGTAACAAATGTGCATCGTTTGATACGACCATTTTATGGTCATCATAATCGACCTGCTGAATCACCAATTCGTGCTGTTGTCTCCAAATTTCGCACCAAATTTTCTTTGTTTTTACTTGTGTAGAGTGCGTACCGAAGAAAATATTACAGCCGTAGCGACCAGTATTAATGGCGATCGTGAAATAACAATTCGTCGCCGTTCTCAGCGATTGGGCATGTGTTACTCAAGCACAAGGAACATTTTACACGTCGATTTGGGTTTGAAAGCCTATAAAATTCAACTCACGCAAGAATTGAAGCCAAATGATCTACCACAACGTCTAACTTGTGGTGAATGAGCCTTACAAAAGCTCACTGAAAATCCGCTGTTTTATCGAAAAATTGTGTGAGGCTCATTTCTTGCTGAACGGATACGTAAACAAGCAAAACTGTCGCATCTGGAGTGATGAAAAGCCACATACCATACATTAATTACCGATGCATCCCGAAAAAAACGACAGTCTGTTGTAGTTTATGGGCTGGTGGCATCATCGGTTCATTTTTCTACAAAGACGACCGTGGAAGAAACGCTAACGTCAACGGCAAACGAATCGACCAATGATACGCGATTTTTTTTTTTTTTTTGCCTCAATTGGCTGATTTGAACTTGGTTGGCATGTGGTTTCATCAGGACGGTGCAACATGCCACACTGTTGGTGAAACAATGGACATGTTGAGGGATGAATTCGGAGAGCAGCTTAACCCTCGAGTTGGCCCTGTGAGTTGGCCTCCAAGATCTTGAGATTTAACGCCTCTTGATTATTTCTTGTGGGGTTATGTCAAGTCGTTAGTCTATGTGGACAAGCCAAGCGTTATTCGTAGAATACAGCCCGAAATGCTCAAAAAAGTGACGAAAAATTGGACCTTCCGAATGGACATTTTTACACGGACAACATTTACATGAAATTATCTTTAAAAATTAAATGCCAAAGACCAATTTATCGATTCCAATAAAAAATTTTAATATATGATGCAAAGAAAGTACGATTAAAAAATCACTCCACGAAATCGTATTATTAAAATGAATGCTATTTAGAGGACGCGTTGCGTCTATTTTACGGCAAACGCGGTGGCCCCTCAAAATCGGCTCTCTAGCCTTTGGCGACTAAATTGGACACGATCGATTCAATAAATATCAAGTCAACACTTAGTCATCAAAGAGACTTCAGATTATCCTAGAACATCATCGCTGTCCGCAAGTGCATACAAGAGAATCCAAACTCTTCGCCATGCATAACAATTTGTACTTTCGCACTCAGGCCTGCACCCGTACAATACATACCTGACCCAGAAGCTAAAAATGAATCATAATAGAGAACGCTGTTTAATCGGAGAGAGAGTTCATATTTAAAATCAAAATTTTCTTTAGTTATGGATCGCATTTTTCAATGACTGACTATGATTGTAACCAATTTATTTTGGCTCAAACTTAACGACATGGGCATTGACGATATATGATTGCAACAGGACGGCGCTATGTGGCAAACAGGGAACTCTATGATGGGCATTCTGCATTAACGATTTGGAGATATGGTTGTCTGTCGTGAAGGTAACGTGAATTGTATACCAAGATCTGACCCCGATAAATCTCTTCATGAAATCTCGTCTGAAGTCATAGGTCTATGCCAATAATGGACTGGTGTCTTCAAAGTTAGCATAACCCAGGCTATCACTCAAGTTCACTCGGAGCTATGCGGTAGAGTCTTTAACAATTTTTTCTCTCCGTGCCACAGTGCGAAGACGTGACAAATATACTAATGATGTTATTCCTCATGGCATACACGGGGCCTTCGAATAAAAAAAGGAATTATAAAATCGGTAACATATACATTTTTTAATCTCAGTTCAGCATCGGTCCACCCTATTTGGAAGACTCCTTTCTCTAGGGGGAAATGATAATTAGTTTGCATCCCACTATCGCATTCAGTTGGCTTATATGCATTCAGTTTGAGAAAATTTCACCAAAATTGTCGGTAATTCGATTCCTCAATGTATTTGCAAGACACGTGAAAGTGACATGAAAGTAAAGGAAAAATTTGATGGTTATACGAACCCACTTTCATTTGCACGTGCCACAGCGTGTCACATAACAGTGATATATATGGAAAATGTTTGCGCAGCATAGATTCCGGAACAAAACTACTACCGTATCCAAAAATTAAGACTAGTTCTCTGTTTATATTCTTCTGGTATATCAAATCGAAGAAATAATATTTACCCTTGATGTTTTAGAAGTATTTCAGTGAATAAAATGAAATATTTAAAATCGGCATAATTAGTTTAAGGAAGTCCGACAACGAGCTGAGGGCGAAAAGCTCGCCGGACGACAAAAGAATTTGTAGTTTGTTGCTCAAAAACCATCGACTAACAATTAGGAACCTTGCTGATGTTTCCATTTCAAACGGATCAGTCAACTCCCTGTTGACAATGTTTCCATTTCAAACGGGTCAGTCAACTCCATTTCGAAAAAGAATGTTGCGTTAAAATCTGAAAAGGATAATGTCTGGCACAATCTAAAATGAATTATTACATGAGCTAAGACTTGGATCTATGCTGGTGACCCGAAAACAATTAAACAAACCCGTGAATATCGTGCAAAACCAATTTTCATTGATTATCGTGCTACTGTGCGTTATGATTTAAGTTTGCCTGGCCAAACTATTTTAAAGTATTCCATATTCTATTCCATTGAAGACTACACGTCTTTTTTGAGAAACTGTTTGCAAAAAGAGGTCGAATGTCCGGGCGGACAACTCATAGTTTATGCACCACTACCATCTCATTCTACATTAGTATTTCGTCAACCGTCAACAATTCAACAAATACCATTCCTCAACTTTATATCCTAAAGTCAAAATGCCACCGTAGGGGAACAAAATAAAAACTGAAGTGACCTTTTCGACACAGTAGGAATTCATTGCCCAAACTTAAATTTAATGGCATTATATACTTTTCAAAATCCGGACCTATTCAGAAGCAATTCCCAATTTTAATTTGTATACTTTCGCCTGAAGAAACAAAGGTTTAAAGGTACGCAACTAAGTTCCAATAGATGGCGCCAGCTGTAAGTCGATTCTGCCTTAACCACAATATGCCATATTCAGAAGCAATTCCCAATTTAAATTTGTATATTTTCGCCTGAAGAAACAAAGGTTTAAAGGTACGCAACTAAGTTCCAATAGATGGCGCTAGCTGTAAGTCGATTCTGCCATAACCTAAACGTCACGAGCCGAACTTAGGTATATAGAAAACAACCGCCTCGACACAATAATTATTTTCTTTTGAATATGTGTGATTTTGTGCTAAATAATCGTCAATATCCGCAGTAATTGCGGAAGGTATTGATTTTCTTATTTTAATCGGAGAAAACGGCAGCTGAAGCTCATAACGAGCTTCGAAACGTTCACGGAGATGCTGCTTTAAGCAAAAAACAGTACTGAGATTGGTTCCGTCGCTTTAAAGACGGTGATTTTGATGTTGACGACCGTTCGCGTGCAAGAAGACGAACAACCTTCGAAGACACTAAATTGAAGGCACTGCTTGATGGGAATCCGTGTTAAACGCAGGTATAGCTTGTTTCGGTGTTGGGAGTTACCAGTCAAGACATTTCCAAGCGAGTGCGTGCGTTGGGAATGATTCAAAAGCAAGAAACTTGGATTCCTTATGAGTTGAAGCCAAAGGACGTTGAGCTTCATTTTTTTGCCTGTGAACAACCGCTTCAACGACAAAAAAGGAAGGGATTTTTCGTAATGTAATGTGTGATGAAAAATTGATTCATTACAGCAATCCAAAGAAAAGAAAGTCATAGGGGCTGCCCGACCGAATTTGGTGGGACCAGGTCGGTGTTATTTATTACGAGTTGTTGACACCAAGCGACATCTTTTGGTAGTTCCACACTTTTTTTTGATCTCCCATAAAAATTTACCGAGTTTCCGAAATTCTACTTATTTCTTGTAATTCCAATTTCTTGTTGTTCGCCTCTTAGGGTGGCGTATAAGTAACGCTAAGATTTGAACAGTGAATACATTTTTCGTTTAAGTCTTTTTTTTCGTCTCTTTACAGAATTAACTAAATAATACTTGGGAAATTTATGATGGAAAGGCTCAACAATCAACAAAGAACCAAAGTTGTTCAATTTTACTTTGAAAGTCAGCATTCGATTATTCAGATTATATCGAAATTTCTTTTTTATTCGAAATGCTCCTAGCACTCCAACAATTTACCGATTGGTTCAGCGTTTTGGGCAACAAAAAGGGCTGTCTGTGATCTTCCGCGTGCTGGAGACCTCGTGCAGTTCGAAATGAAGTGACCATTGCTCGAGTGCAAGGAAGTACTGACAAAAACCCCGAAACTTTCACCGGGCGACGTTCTTAGCTGTTAGAGATGTCTATGAGGTCTTTACAAAGATTTTTACATAAGTTACATCTTTTTCCACATAAGATTCAATTGGTTCACGAGTTAGAACCAAATGATGCACAAGAACGCATTCAATATAGTCGCCGTAAACGTTACTTGTGCGCCTCCTTTTAGTACCTTCCTTACAAATGAACGATTTAGCATTTACGTTGTTACGCTCATATCTTGTATCTAATTATGCCGAATTCAGTAAAATTTTGTATAGTCAAAGGTATTGCTAAAGTAATTTGTCATACGAAAATGGAGCGCATTGTCAATCTCTTCCCGGTATTTCCCAAACAAATTGACCGATTTTGTAAAATCGAATTTCGGAAAATCGAAAAATTATAAAGACTCCTCTGGTATGTCCCATACTAATAACCAATTTAACCCATGTATTGTTAGCTTCATATATTTCAAGCAGTTGCATTGAATTCCATTAAATTTTGGCACGCATTGTGCATTTGGTGAACCATGTCGTCGAAGTCAAACTGCTGAAAAATGCCATTACACTTCTGGTGCATCTCATACAAATTGAGCGATTTATGGAAATTCAGTTTCTCTACTGTAGTCTTTAATTCGCACACCGCAATTACTTAAGTTATTGTAATTTGTTTTACTTCGTAATGATTGGATGATGATCGACCGGATCACCACGTTCTCTCTAGTGACTCTCATATAAATTCGCGATTTTAACGCATATATTCCTATAGTCGTATCTCTCATTTAACAGCAGTGAATTCAATATAGTTTCCAACGCATCAGGCAGTCGCATGACTTGAGCACAAAAGTATCAGGTATGTTCCAAAAGAGTAGTATAATTAAAGTAAAATACGATTTGAAAAGTTAACATTTTGTTTTGGATGTTCTGCAAATGAAGCGGTTTGTTGTTTCATATTCTCATTTGAAATGAAGTTCGAAAACAGAAATTGTAAACAGCTGATATTGACTTGAAAATAAAATTTAGTTATTAAAACTACTATTTGTGATTAAATTAAAGCATAAATAAATAATAAGGGCAAATAAATAAAAGGATAAATAAATAATGAATGCGGTGTTAGTGCCCACTATATACCAAACCAATGAATAGGCAAGAGCAAAATCACAAAGGCGGATTTTGCAGGATCACTCAAATCCTCTGGATATGGGCGACACTGCGTAAGTACACACATGTATGTACTTAAGTACATTCAATATACTTTTAATAAAAACTATCAGGTTTTTACAAAATTATCGCATCAACAAAGATGCATTTCGTAACATTTTACATTGCATAAAATTGAGACTGCCCAAGTCATCCATTCCGGCAGAACTACAGCTTGCTGCCACATTAAGATTTTTAGCAGAAGGAGGATTTCAACGAGGAGTCGGAAAAGACACTAATGTGGCCTTAGCACGGAGCACCACCTGCAAAATTTTAAATCGAGTGCTTATTGTTCTAGAAAAATATATTCGTCCTAGGTGGATTAAATTAAAAATGACAGTTGATGAACAAAATTTGTCTAAGCGCCACTTTATGGAAAAATTTGGTCCCTTTTTGCGAATCCTTTTGCCAGGTCTGGTTTGTTTTGCTTAAAACGTAGCATTATTGCATCCTGCGTTGTATTCTTGTGTTTTCCCCTTCAAACTAGGAAAATTTTTATTCAACCAAAGGAATCTGATCACTTTTATTTATTATACTTACATGTTTATATGCAAAAAGAAATTTCTTTCACAATAAAATTTCAAAGTATTAATAAACCACTTCTTTTTGCCTAAAAGTAGTTTCTAAAGCAATGCAATTCAATACGAATTGATGTTCGAAAACAAAACAAAAATGAAAAGTAAAAAGTAAAATTTAGAAAACCCAAGTGTCATATTGAAGTGATTACAAACTACTTTTACCTCAAAGTAGAATCTGGAACATACCTGCATATCATAGTTTTATGCAGGCCCTTGCTTTCATTGTCTATTTCCTGCTTCTCTATATAACCAACTATTTCACTGATTTAACTAAAATATTGAAAGGAAAAAAAGCACTCAGTGACGTAATCCGGCCATCAGTACACAACGTACATTTTATGTACTACAACATTGAAAAGATTTTTGAAATTATTGTTGCCATACTTTACAATAATTGGTAACATTTGAAAAAATCGACCGGATCGCCACAACCTCTCTAGTAACTTCCACATAACTGACACACACATTCCTGGATTCATATCTTCATTCAACAGTATTAAATTTAAAATAATTTAGCACTCATCAAGCAGTCGCACGACGTGAGCTAAGAGGAAGAAATTTGCACAAAGATATCTCATAGTGGTAGACAATTTGCCTTCATTGTCTTCATTGTAAGTATACACTCAACGATTTCAACGTCCTGATTGAGTAAATATAGCGAATTTAACTGAAATATTGAAAGGAATCGAAATTAATTAAAACCACTTAGTGATGCATATCCGGCCACCAGTACAAAACGTACAATTTATATACTACAATATTGAAAATATTTTCTAAATTGTTCACATTTTTCAGACTGTCATGAGGTGCATGGACGCTATGACATGAAATCATAAGCGCATTCTCTTTTTATACTTAAAACTATTTATTATTTCACCATGAAGTTTGTGAAGTTTTTACTAAACTTACCGATTACTCGGCTAACTGAGGTATTCGTCAGCACATCTATTTCACAACTTCTCTAAGAAAGAAAGCTGGATGGTCTAAAACCCATGATCATAGAAACGACTTCACAGTACAAAATTCGGCTGAAGCTTATAAGTATATTCACATACAATTGACTCCCACAGTGCTATGGACGCAATAAAGGCATATAAGAAACGGTTTCTTCCTATGGGAGGAAACACAATTAATAGTTTCATTAAAAATTATTAAAAGAAGTGAAGTAAAGAAATTATAAAGAATTTAAACCGGTAATTCATTATACAAAGGAGGCCCCAAAACTAGCAAACCTGACATATAGATGGTACCAGTAGTTTTTAAAATTTACTTTGATGAAAAATGGCAACCTTATAAAATACATTACTTGAGTTTCAAGGCGCAAACGTTATCTTGTATTTTCATTTGAGCTATCAAAATTAAACGATTTCAGTGAATTTGTAAACATGGAAAAAATTGATCATCGTTATGTAATTTAATATTTCCCTTGAAAAGGTTTCAGTCCAAACAATATTAAAGCTGAGCTAGATTCCATTCTGGGGGAGTCTGCATCTTCGTTTGCGACTGTAAAATATTGGCTAGCAGAGTTTAAACGAGGCCGTATGAACTGCCAAACGATTACCGTAGCTGTCGACCAATGGAGATGTCCTCACTTCACATCATTAAGAAAATCCATAAAATGGTATTGGATGATCGTCGGCTGAAGGTGTGTGAACTAGATGAAATGATAGACATTTTAAAAAGTGTTATATTGGCCGAAGATTTGAAGATGAGAAAGCTGTGCGGAAGATGAGTGCCGCGCTTACTTACAATAGAGCAAAAACAGCGTCGTGAAAATATTTCAGTAGAGTGTTTGACGATGTTTCACCGCAATAAAGCCGAATTTTTGCGTTCATTTATAACTAGAGATGGCAAGATTAATCGCAAAGATTAAATTAATCGATTAATTTTGGTCAATTAATAATTTAATTGTATCGTAGACTTGCTTTCAATTAATTGCAATTTTAATCGATTAATTGGCAAAATAATCGTTATTTTTTTTTTAATACTTTTGGTATTTTATTAATTTTTTTTTCGATTTTTTTTTATTTCGAGCACATGTTTTTATCTGTGCTTGGCAGCATTGTTTCTTTGTTCTTTCTTAAATCACTAAAATTCTTGTTATTGCCACTTTACATTGTGACTTTTCCGCACATCAAAGTCATGAAATTCTTTTTTGCTCACTCATCCATGTCAACCAGCAGCACAATTACTGAAACAGGAAATCTTAAAGCAATTTGATAAAAGATTTGCGACCATAGAACAGTCTTTCCTCTTAGCTGCATCCACTATCTTGGATCCCAGATTTAAAAGTGTTAATTTTAAGGATCCATTGGCCTTGTCGTCAGTCTTAAGATATATTCGTGCTGAAATAACCGAAAAAGATGACAATATGGAAACAGCAAGTGAGTCATCGGTTGAATCAGAACATGATTTTGATTTCTGGGCTCCACACAAAACTCTCGCCCACAAAAAAAAAAGCATGTGACGATGTACAACCTCAAGACTAGCTCACTTTTTATTTAAACTCCCAAGTTTTGCCACTTAAATCAAACGTAGTAAATGCTTGGGATGACATGAAAACAGTTTATCCCACGCTCTATGAAGTCTCTCAAAATTATTGCCTTCTGATTGGAACATCAGTGCCTGAGGAACGGTTGTTTTCCAAGGCTGGATCTACCGCAACATTAAAAAGAAACCGACTAACAACTAAAAGGTTGTCAAAATTATTATTTTTACAAACATGGCTGAATAAAAAATAACAATTTTTCAAGTAAATTGCTTTTAATTATTAATTTTTTTTTATAAATCGGCAATTAATCGACAATTAATCGATTAATTCGTATTAATTGCAATTAATTGCAATCAATTATTTTACTTCTGCAATTAATCATATGGTTAATTAATCGATTAATTTGTTTTTTGCCATCTCTATTTATAACCATGGATAAGACATGGGCCCACCACTTCACACTTGAGACAAAGGAAGAGTCAAAGCAGTGGACTGGAATGGGACAATCATGTTCAAGGAAGGCGAAGACGGTTCCATTTGGAAGCAAGGTCATGGAGTCTGTTTTTTTTTTTTTGAGATGTGCATAAATATGTATATTTTTTATTGTTTATTTTCAGAAAGCAAAAGCCATTAACAGCAAATATTATGGTAATTTATTGCAGCGTTGAAGTGATGAAATTATGGAAAAAAGTTTGCATTTGGCTTAAAAGAAATTGTTGTTTTATCAACACAATGGTCCAGTTCTCATCTCCATTATTTCAAAGGATTAAATTAATGAATTAAAGTTCAAATTGCTTCATTACGCACCTGATTCGCTAGATTTAGCCCTCTCGGACTGTGTTTTATTTCCAAACTTTTAAAAACGGTTCGGTGGTAAAAGATTTCCCAACAGCGGTTGATGGTTATTTTAAGGAGTTTGACAGTTCTTAATGTAAACAGGATACAGAAGCTATTGAATAGCAAGATAAAAGGAGATTATATTGAAAAAATAAAGACAATTTTTCCAAACTTTTTTGTGTCTTCCTTCCCAACCTAACAGGGTAGTTTTGGGACAAGAACAAAGTTATAACTCTCTCTGATGCCCTCCATTTAGACATTATAAAGGAACTATTGATTTTTGCTACATCTAGCAATTATTTAAAACTTTACCAAGTATTATGACGCAATATAATTTACAGAAATTTGAAAAACTTAAGAAAATGAACTCTCCATAATTCTGTCAAATTAACAAAAAATTAAAAAAACTTTCATTTACTAATTATGAATTAAAGGGAAAAATGAATTTTCCACAAATCTATCAAATTGTACCGAAAGTGTTTTAGATTTTACCAAGTAATGTGACGCAATATAATTTACAAAAAATTTAAAAACACGTACGGAAGTTAATTCTCTATAAATCCGTCAAATTAATCAAAGATTTAGGGATTACAGGGGAAAATGAATTTTATACAAATCTATCAAATTGTACCGGGATGTAACATGATCATCGTCCTTCATCAAACATTTAACGTGTGCCAAATTTTAGTTAATTTTGTACTACTGTTTCAAAAATATAAAGTTAAAAATATGTAAGTTAAATCGGTTGATTGTATGGATGTTACCGGAACGGGGAGGGATACTGAATCGATTTTTTGTTCGAGTTTTACAAAGAATTATAAATCATTGTAGTGGACTATAATCTGGGCTACTTAAGCTATTAATTAGAAATTACGGAAATCTCTTTGTAATATGTCAAGTGCTCCGTGGGTAAGACCTTCATGGCGAGATTTAAACAAAACCTTTGTGCACTCTGTAAAGTACCGACTATGAAAAGTATCAAATACTTTCCAAGTTACTAAACAGGAATCATGTTTGATGTTTGCAAAAGATTAACGCAATCAAAGTCATAAGAGATCGGTTTGTAAATAAAACTTTTAACAGATTCTTCTCTTGTGTTAGACGTTGACCAAATGTCTGATCGTTACTCATATTTAATTATTCTGTTTTTCATAATTAATATAATGCATACACTTGTTTTTTAGTCGTAAATCTGAAAATAAGCACGAACTTCGGCTCTTACACTGCCATTTAATATACCCTTTATATCGATCATATAATAATTTGATGGTAATGGAAATAGTTTAAACATTCCTTCATCCAAGATCAGACCGTCGACAATCACGTCATGCTAAAAGTTATTCGTTAGTTTAACAATGAAATCGTTCATAACGTCAGCTAAATCTTACATTATAGGGACATGAATGATTAGCGTTCGTATAACGTTTGACCATATCAAAAAAAAGTTTCCAAAACATCTGACGGCTTGGATTTTTCATGAATTTACAGAATTCGAGGGTGCTATTATACAAATAAGGACGATAGCCGTTGCCTTTGACGAAACTTGCCGCTTTGATCTGAAATAGAAAAAGAAAAAAGGAGTTCAACGCGGAACATTCTAACTGAGTGCACCGTTAATTGTTTAATATTACCGTTACATTATGAATTGGCAGTTTATGCAGTTGGAGATTTATGTAAAGCCCAACTCTTTGGTGCGCTAAAGCCTTCAACTCACAGCGTTTAAATTTACAACATTCCACATCACGTTCCTCACATTCTAGTTTAGTAAATTTAACCTTCATCAGTGATGAATATCTGGGGTATGTAAACGTTGATATTAGCAATGCAAACGCTAAACTTTCGAACAGGCCCATGTTTTATGAGTGACTAAAGAGATATATCATTACAAATATTCTTTAAATGGGATTTTAATATGCGTTATTTTAGTAATTATAAAAGCGCTAACAATTGAAAATGAATCAAATGGAAGTTAATTGATTTCGATACTAATTTCTGGGTGGACATTAATTTTGAATGTGTACGAACACGCAATTGTTTACATCATGTAAAAAATGTACGCGGAAGTGATCATTTAACCAGTACAGAAGTCAAGTGGACTGACTCATATATATTTTCACCTGACGTGTCTTTTCGTTGGTGCAAAAATTTTCGGAAAGCCAGAAAAAGCATCGTAAATCGCTCAGCTTTTATCAACCAGTACTCTGAATTAATCCACAGTAGTGCCTTCAGCACGATTAAATAACAGGCATAGATCCACGAATATATGAATTAAATTATGTAGCCAATTATGTGGTATTATGGCAGCAGAAATAGCCGGATTATCTCGCTGATTTTTTTCCACATTTTACTGAGCATTGGGGTTGAATGCTATCGGCGAAAATACAAGTTGCTGCAGTCTGCTCAATTATATTAATTTAAATTAATGCACATGTTACTGCAGTCGATATTCATTTTCAAAACTAGATTCATAAAATTTATGTCAAATTTTGAACCAACTGAATGCAATACTCTATATATTTTATAAAGAATACATAGTTAAAATCGATCATTTGGATTCTTAAAATTAGCATAACTGAAGATTGAAATCTAAGAATGCGTGGGAAAGTCGGATTTGCCAACAACAAAGAGGTGGAGTCTGCGGTTGATGGCTATTTTAAGCAGTTTGACATTTCTTAATGTAAACAGAGTACAAAAGCTATTGAATATCGAGCTAAAAGGAGATTATGTTGGAAAATAAAGAAAATTGTTCCACACTTTTTTGTGTCTTCTTTGTTAGGTTGGCCAGTTTTGGGACAAGAACAAAATTGTAACTCTCTAAAGTCCTCCGTTTAGACGTTACAAATAAACTATTGATTTTTTGCTACATCTAGCAATTATATTAGATTTTTATTGGGGCACAATATAATTAACAAAAATGTAAATTATATTTACAATTGAAATTATCTTTATAAGTCCGTCAGATTAATAAAAAATGTGTAGGAAAGTCGGCACGATTCTTAAATTACAGTTTTCTTAAATTATAGCAAAAATTATAGAGCAAAACAACTAGACGAAAATTCACACCAGTTCAATTTACTAATTAGGAGCTTTAGGGGAAAGAATTAAATTTCACAAAAAACTCAAATTTTATTTTTTTATTTTTGGACACTACCTTAACAAATCCTGACAGATGATATCAACATAAGACGAACCGACTATTTCTTTGTTTTTTTTTTTAGATATTAACAAGAATAAAAAACATTCCCCTGAATCCCATAAATTAGCTATGGGAGACCATCTCACATTCAGTGAGATTGCACGCATTCTATTTTTAGAATCACCCAACGGAACATACAGTTTAAAGACGATGTCCAACGTCGCAGTTTGAGAACCATTTACAAGACATATCGATTAATCGACTTCTCGAAGTATTCGTCAGACACGTCGAGGTAACCGGAGCTCAAATAACGACACGTATGCCGGCTTGAACCCGGGATCATGCGAACGACGAACGCGCGAAGAAAGGTAACAAGAAGAGGCATAAATAAGATAAGTGTTTTGTGTGTTGAGCGATTCGGGTTTTATGTTCTCAATGGTCGCCAAACGCCGTCCTTTCATGGGTCCTTTCAATCTTGGGAACAAGAAAAAATTGCAAGAGGCCAAATCTGGTGAATACGGTGGCTGAGGCATGATAACGGTGATGGTTTTTACCAAATAATCTCTCACAAGCAGAGATGAGTGAGCAGGTGCATTATCATGATGCAAAAGCTATGAATTTTTTCCTCACAATTGCGGCCGTTTTTTTCGTATTGTTTCGCAAATGGGGCATAACTTCAAGTTAATACTCCTTATTTACCGTACGACCTTGTGGTAAGAACTCCTGATGCACTACGCCACGATAATCGAAGAAAACAGCGAGCAAAACCCTAACATGTGATCGAATTTGGCGTACTTTTTTTGGTGTCGGTTCTCCTTGACTCTTCCATTGGGACGATTGGGCTTTGGTTTCGATGTCATAACCATATACCCCTGATTTGTCACCAGTTATAACCCTTTTAAGCAAATCTGGATAATCATTGACGTCATTCAAGAATTCCTGAGCGATGCTCATTCGACGTTTTTTTTTTTTTTTTTTTTTTTTTTTGTCAAAATTTGGCAATTTTGGAACGAACTTCGCTGCCACGCGCTTTATGCCCAAAATTTCCGAAAAGATTGCATAGCATGAGCCAACCGATATGCCGACATCCTCAGCAACTACTCTTATTGTGATTCGACGATTCTTTATAACAATTTTCTTCACTTTCTTAACATTTCCATCGGTTGTTGATGTGCTGGCGCGGCCAGAGCGAGCGTCGTCATTTACATCTTCTCGACCTTCTATGAAAAGCTTAAGTGGTACAAGCAAACATTTTTTTTTTTTTTTTTTTTTTTTTTTGACTCTGAGTACTCTCACCGTATGCCACTGCCAACATTTCGAATGTTTTTGAGGACCTAATTCCATTTTTTACACAATACTTAATGTAACTTCTGCCGTCCATTTTTATCGATAGCAGAAAATCGCTGAACACGCAAAACACGTGTCTTTTTTATGCCTCTTACAAACTAAACATGCTATATGGATGAAACCGTCAACGTGTCTTTGAGACGAGTGTACCTACACAAAAAAAAAAAAAAAAAAAAAAAAAAAAATAGAATAATAATAATAATAATCGATAGTCGAATATGCGTAGCCCGCGAAATTTCAAAATTCACCTTATTTTTTTAACACACCTCGTATATGATGATTATTATTCTGTTACTGAATCTATTGACATATTGGACGATTTGTTGAAATGTCGATTTTATAATAATGAAGAAAATGTATTGACATTTTTAACCGCCTTTTATATTATTATTGAAAAAATTTTAATTTAAATAGTTTAATAAAATTGTACTGGAAAAAAGCACTACATTTATACTTTCGCCCCCCAATGCAAGGAATAATTTCTTTTTGGATACTTTTGTTCATTTCTGTTTAAATTTTGAACTAGTCGGCAATTTTAATCGTTCTTTTCCATCAATGGAATGTACTGATAAACGCATTATATTATGGAATGAATCTTTACTGGAATCATCTGTTACTGAAACTTTAAAAATGTTATTTGGTGGTGATGCTGTAGCAGCTAAAATGAAATATTCAAATGATGCTGTTATTATGAGGACACAGGTAATAGCTTTTTATTGATTTTTGGCCTAAGAAAGATCAATTTTAAAACCATGGCACGTCTGGTTCTTCTTACGCAAACGACCGATTTAACCCATATATTGTTAGCTTTGCTTGTTCTAATCAATTATATCCAATTCATTCATATTGATCGCTCATCATGCATTTGACAAGCTAAGTTACAAGCATGTGAACTTAGTAAAAATTGAAACAGTACAATTTCGCATGAATTGGGAATGTCTAAACCCAATGGTGTGGAAAATAATCAGTTTGTTTACAATAGATTTAATATATTTGTTATTAAAAAAAAATGAATTTCAACATTTTTTGAATATTATGTAAACGTACATTGCCGTTGCAAATTTAAGTTAAATGAGTACAATTTAGCTTTCTTATAAATTGTATGTACTATTTATTGTGAATTTTCTGCTATAATTCTAATTTCTGACATAACTCTCTTACTGTGAATTCCAAAACTAATTTCGAAGAAAATGTTAAACATAAAAAGAAGAAAACCGAAGTTATGTTTTAAGTGCAACGGATATAAATACTTGATTATAATTTACAACCCAAACAGTGAGCTATACCCAATTAAACTTAATTTCAATTCCCACTAATTCAAGTTGTTTTTTATCTCCAATTACACTCGAAGCGAGCAATTCTCCTACCTTCAACCTTTTGCACTGGAGTGGAAAAATCACTCCGCAATAACGTTCATCAGAAATCGTCTGAAGCTGTCACCAAAAGCTTGTCGGCGCAACGTCTCCTTATCCGCATCGTCAATCAACGTCGCTTAAATGACGAGCTGAACATTTCAGATATTCACCTCGCCCTCGTAAGCCTACATACAGTCCACTCTAAATTCGAATTTACAGCTGTCCAAAAGCATAGCTGCAACGCTCTCAGAAGACACTGTCCCCCTTGCCGGCAGCCCGTGTACAAGGAATTTACTAAAATCAGTTTTGCGAATACAAATCGATTGCATTGTTACTAACAAATTGCGCAATATACCTAGTCCTGCCATATGTTCTGTTACAAAAATAAAACGCGATAAAAAAAAACCAATATTCATATTGTATTCAAAATTATTTCATTTATTAGAACACAATATTGGTTATTAAAAAAAATTGTATTCACTCGAAATGGCCGTCTTTTGCTTCAACACAAGCTTTCAAACGGTGTGGCCATTGGGCTATAGCCGCACGTACGATTTCCATGGAGATCGAGGACGCTGCTCTGGTTAATGCTGTTTTAAGGCTTCCCAAATTTCTGTGGGGAGTCTTGCAAGCCATATTCTCCAATTCTGACCACAAAGCATAATCCAGTGGATTGAGATTTGGACTCGCTGATGGCCAATCTTCTGCTGCTATAAAGCCAGGAATATTGACTCTGAGCCACTCCTGCGTGGTTTTAGCTTTGTGCGCAGGAGCAGAGTCCTGTTGGAAAATCCATTTACGTCCATTGGTCAAACCCTTCACAACACCCTCTAACACATCTTTTTGGTAAACCTTTGCACCAGTTTTTACGCCCTTTTCACAGAAATGGAGGGATGTGTCACCATGGTGGGAGACCCCCCACCAAACCATTACGGAAGAGGGATGATGGCCACGTTGAACCCTTGGAACAACTTTTTTCGCTTCCTTAGATGAAGTGGCATAAATCTTGTCATTCTGTTTGTTGAAAACTTCTTCCACGGTAAAAATTTTCTCATCCGTAAACAGAATGTTTTCATGGCCATTGTCCGCGTGCCACTGCAAAAGTCGCTTGCATCTTTCCAGCCTAATTTTTTTTAGCTGAGGAGTTAGAAGATGCCCCGTGGACGGACGATAGGCTTTCATATGCAGATCATCCCGAATCAGCCTAGACATGGATCTGGTTGATATATCCAATTCCTTGGACATGATTTTCTGCTTTCTAAGGGGATTTCTCCGAATTCTTTCACGCACTGCCTTTACTACCTCACTCGTACGGACAACGCGCGGGCGACCACTTTTTGGCCTGTCTTCTACTCCAGACAATTCGCCGAAGCGAGCAATAGCACGATAAACGAACATACTTGATATTCCGAGTGGTTTTAGCAACTCGAAAATTTGGCCAGCACTCTTTCCGCACTTATGCAACTCTATTACGCCGACTCGATTCTCTTTAACGCCCTACTCCATGTTAATAGATTGCAAACTGAAACCAAACTGACTAGTATTCTTCACTAATCAGTGCATGTGTTCTGAAAAAAAAAGTTAACGGTTCTATTCCCGCAAGAAGTTTTGAACGATAAGCGCTAGAAATTGTGTAACAGAACATATGGCAGGACGGAACAGTCCATGGTCTACGCACACTTACCTAGCTGAGGAATTCCTATTCGTATAATTCTGCTTCTTTGACTGTATTTTAATCCAGACTAATTTTTGATAAGGACCTCGCAATTTATGAAGGCAGACTTATGTAAGCAGTTTACCTAACAGAAACTTCTACACTGCTATTCTGTCAATTTTGCCTAATATCGAAATTAACGTGCCTATGACTCTGAGAATTATCATTTCAGCACCTTAGCTCTTAGCTTAAACTGTTCGTTCCCTACAATCTTCCCAGTTTGCTGCCAATAAGCAATTTTTGCAATTCAGCGTTCAAGGTGAAATATTGTCATCAAACTCCCTAATCCACTTAACTAAATATCATTGAATTTCCTACTTTCATTATATAAAAAACCGAGTAACCGGCTATTTTTTCAATTACCCTAGAGAACATCAATGGTAATCATGATGATAGTGGTTTATTGGTTGGTCGCCATAGCCATCGGTAATCATGCTCTTGGAGGGTGATGAGGGCGCTGCGGCCATAGTTAATGACGTGTTGCTGTTACCGGGTTCTGTGGTTTTCACGGCTCCCCGGTGTGTCTGAGGTTTAACTCACTGCATCGTTTGCAAATTGATTTGAATTGTATTTGGCGAACCAACCTCACATTTAAATGTTTGCGTTTGGTTGCATAGTAATTAACAGTTTAAATTTTATTTACATAAATCGAATGCACCCAGAAATTATCAATTATCATCAGCGATAGTGGCACTGTGTTTCAAAAGTGTAATAGGAGGTGGGGTACGTGTAATATACACCCGTATATAATATGATTCAAGAGTTTAATGTACTGAAAGTGACATAAGTGCAAAGTAATCATTTCCATTATCATAAAACGCCATAATCAGAATTTTGATGCCTCATTTTTAGTTTGAGGCTGCTCGCCGTAGTTCAGTGGTTTTATAAGCAGTGCAAAATCTGTTAATAATACATTAAAAGAAATTTATAACTACGTGGTTATTGTTAAACATTTTCTAGAATAGGAATTTGTAATCAAATATTTCCTCCTTTTAAACAGAAGTAGTGAAAATACATATCTTTTGATACTGCTAAAAATGTGACACCAAGCAGGAAATATCTTTTGACCAAATGTGTTTCATGACTTTTTAAGTCGATGTTGGAATGTTCGTCTCTCTAACTGGCTGGGCGGAGGCAATATCAGTCTCAAAACTTGGCACAGACTAATATTTTGCCAGATTGTAGCCGGGGATTATAAATGGGCTATAACAATCCACCCCTTCAGGTACCTCCCGTAGAAATTGACTGAATTTCTGAAATTCAGTATTTTTCCCGACACCTCAATCAACATTCGTGGATTGAAGTAATTTAAATCTCTGCATTACATTGCCTGTCAGGATTTGAAAAAAAAACACGGTACCTTCCATACAAATGGTTCATTTAGCCAACTTATTATGACATTCACATATCCCGCATGATTGCGCCGAATTTGGTCAAACTCGATACAGGCTAAGCTCTTTCTGTATATTTCCGTTTCGAACTATTATATGCGTAATAGTGGACCACATTTGCTCTAAGTTTGCAAAGTTATTATAATGCAACTCTCGTAAACCAAAAATAACAAACAAATATTATATTATAATGTTAATATTTGTAATTCAATTTTATTTCTGTTCAAGAATTCTTACTCGTTCAAAGGCTGTTCAAAAAAGGGTAGAAACTTGTGCAGCGTTGTAGTAAGTAACGAGAGTTAGACATCATTTTGTTATTCAACGTAACAGTAATTGAAAGATTCGAAACTCTTTATGTAGTCGGATAAAAGGTTTATTTTGCCGCAAGAACATACATAAAGGGTTTCCATCAAATCAAGATTTCATAAAAATGGGAAACTTATTTCTTCTAATTCTATAAATATTCGATTTTCAAATTCATAATTCATTGTTCAACACTTTCCAAAGCAAAGTCTTGCCATGAAAATAGACAGCATTATCATACCGCTTTTGGTACCTCCAATACAAATTCACCATTTTCCAAAATTTAACCATTTCTCGGTAGTCTCAACTTAGTGAGTTATAGTGGTTTAGGTTTTTCTTCATTACATTGCTTTATAACCCTCTATAAAATTGTTGCCCCTTCTTTCACCTCCCTTACAAGTAGACGATTTAACCCATATATTCGCACCTCCATACCTTTCAATCAGTCGCATCAAATTCTGCCAAATTTGGCACATATCATGCGTTTGGTAAACTAAGTTCTGGGAATGAAAAAGGAGCGACATTGCCATGCCCATTCGGGTACATGGTATACAAATTGGCACCATATTCTAATTATACGCTGGAATTTCTAATTCATAACCAGAAGTTAATTGAATTCATATCAATTATATTGCGTTATAAAATGTGAGTGAAATGTGAAAAAATCAACAAAATAACGATATCCTCTCTCATATTTCCCATACAAAGTAGCCTAATTTATCTACATATATAAAATTGTTGAGTAACTGACTGACTGACTGACTAATCATTGCTCAGTCCAAACGACCAAAGCTAGAATCACGGGGTATATTTGGGGTACATATGCCCCTTACAGAGTAGGTAAGTGAAGTCCATGGAGGTTTTACGTGAGTCTCGCCGTAAAGGCCTTAGCTACGGTGTGCGACACATATTACAATGTGACATATTACAATGCGATTGCCAGCGCCCCCCTAGGATAGTCAAGTGAAACTTGAATTATCTAGGAAAAGGGACTGACAAATTTGGTACTACTGCTATTGTCAACCCTTTCTTCCAGCTAGGAGATACCAAATTTACTATGCTAGCATGGAGCATATTCCCCATTGGCGGAGATGAGCGCTATCTTACCACCTCTAATACTCTATGGGTCGGTAGCATCCGGTTGCAATGCAACTCCACACTCGAGCACAAAGTCTCTGTCAGCGATTTTGGTATCAACCACAACCAGCGTGATGCTACCACTAGGGGTCCTACAACAAATGATCAGGCGGGAACTCAGTCCCGGGGCCTCCTGATCCCTACGCTCCTTATCACCAGTTGGAGCTGTGTAACAAAGTAGGTGAGTGACAAGAAGGAATTTTTCCAAATTCATATTTTTAGGGCTAAGAATAGGGTAAAAATGGACAAATCTTTTATCACCGCCCAGCCCACACGGTCATAGATAGAATCATGAAAATTGCTGTCCGTATTCCCTTTTCAAAGTAGGAACGCGGTAGGTATAAAATGACAATAAAAAGGACGATTAGTGTCCCAATTCCTCTTACAGAACGAATGCGCTATAGGAAAGAACAAAAGGGTCTAACATGGTACAACTGGCCAAATTCAACGGGTAAGCCTAGACTCATTATCCACAGAAGATGATTGAAAGCAAACCGACATCATTGGAAGTGACCACCCGTTTTACAGCATACGCTCGACAAAGGAACCATTTTTTCGTATTCGTGTTAGCATTTTTATGTTAACTTTCTTCACCAGAGGGTATACAGAAATGGAAAAAAGCTAAGGATCGAAGCTAAGGTCATCAACATTATGTTGCACAATTTTACAGAGTAGATGCACGACAAGAAAAAGTGTAATACAATTTTTAGCTTTAGTTACTAATAAGGGTAGAAAAGGGGCTGAAATAGTGTTATGTTTCATGACAAATGGCTGGAGTTAAAATCATGAATCTACGATCGTATACTCCAAATTTTTCAATTCGTACAAATGGTACAGCAAGAAAAAAAGGGCAAAATCGGCGCTATAGCCAAGAACATTAAAAGTGAAGTCTGAGTCATGAAATTTAATATATAAATTCACCCGTCAGCATAGACTGCAAATGTGAAGAGATTTATAAAGTTCGTGCCTTTAGAGACAAAACATGAACGAGTGAAAATGAACATTATCCAAAACAAACGTATTATCCCCGTCTTAGAAGCGCAATATCAGATGATATTCTGAAATTCGTTCTTCTAAGATATAAACAAGGAAAAAAGGAGGCATAGATGGCATAGACATTTGGAATCAAATGGAAGAAATTATGAAATGAAAATGAAAATACAAATTTTCGGATTTAAACAGGAAGTAAATGGAACCGAAATTGAACCAGACTGGATTTGAAGGCTCAAGCTGAAAAAAGCACAGAAATTGTACAAAAATCGCGTTTTCAGAGAAATGCCATAGACGAGAAACAACGAAGACGTCTGTTATCAACTAAACTAAAGGCTGCAGTAGCAATAAGGTATGCTGTATTGTCCGAAATTTTAATTATTGGGATCTCAACCGGTGGGGGGGACAAAAATATACTTTCAGAATGGAGGCTCCACTGCCAGTGCTAAATAAATTGTCTAAAAGTTTTACTTCTGAATTAATGTGGAATCACGCATACGAGCAGGGACTAGCTAGTCTTATACAGCGTTATACATTTTTCGGTTTTAAAAGTAATTCGATGATTTCGATAAAACTTGTATTTCATTATAACATTTGGACCTTGCTACTGTAAACCGAATACAATGTCATTTAAATGACCGCCTCTGGATTAGTTGCAGCAGTAGATCATTTTAGGGTAGATTTTGACCACTTTTTCGCACATTTCAGGCGGTATGTCGGCGATAACTTTACGAATGTTGGTTTTCAAATAATCCAACGTTTGGGAGTCATCCGCTTATACACAATCTTTGACGTAGCCCCACAAAAAAGTTTAACGGCGTCAAATCGCATAATCTTGGTGGCAGATTGATTTCGCCAAAATGTGAAACTACGTTTTATGGAAACTTCTCACGCAATAAAGCCAAAATTGTCCGTGTTGTGTCGCTCACGACACTATCTCGTTGAACCACATGTAATCTTCAATTATAGGTCACAAAAATGTCGGTTATCATGCGGCCATAGCGCTCTGAGTTGAAATTCGGATTATCCATCACACTTTCATTAAGAGTTCTTCGTTTTCCGGTAGTTAAACGATCCATGGCAATGGCAAACCCTTCGCTAAATAAATAACACTTCAGATGAGAGGTATTTAATAGCTGACAGCCTTGCCAGACCGGTGCTTCTGAAACCACTAAATAGATATACCTGTATTTTTCGTTGGACAACCCTTTAAATATATATATTACTTATGAGTAAAAACAGTTTTTTTTTGTTTTATCTATTTTTACGCGTTCTTCGGTTCTTAAACAATCATTATTCGTTAATGGCAAACCTTTCGCTGAATAAATAACACTTCAAATGAGAGGTATTTAACAGCTGACAGCCCTGCCAGACCTATAAATTCAATATATTACGTGTGAGTAGTAGCTGTTTTTACATTCCTCAAATATAAAGATGAATTGGTGTATAAGCCACGAATCCACTGTGATAGGAATACAAACATCTATCCGGTCGAAATTATACGAGTATTGCATCTTCAACTTTACACCTACCAATGGCAGCCTGTATGACAAATTGTGTATTTTACAAGAACGTCACCAGTCGAAAGCCTTTTTTTCAACTTTTACTTTGACCGTTTCTCAACACCGTGCGATGAGAATACTTGTGATTATTTAAAGAACAAAGGTCATATTAATTCATTCGTTTGTAAGTGGCATTCCCATTAGCAGTCAGGCGCTGGATGGAACCAGTAAAAGCTTAGTAGTATAGCAACGGCAGAGACCATACCCCTAATATTATCTGCAGCGATAAAACATCTAACAGTGACAGTGATTGTGATTACAATGATGCTGATGATGATGTGATGACGGAAGGTGGTTAGGCAGATTATTGTTGAAATTGACCTCATTTCAAAGTGAAATTCATTTTCATGTAGATTCTTATGTTATACAATTGAAATGAAAAGTACTACGTAGTATCTACAATCAAAAGTTATAACCAGAACATTATTATTAGTAGCAACAGATGTATGTAATTTGTTTCCTTTCTGAATCCATGAAGTAAATCTTCTTCGTTCATCGCATTCGCCTGTTTTAAGTCAACACAAGATGATGAATTAAGGCCCATTGCACGCACTTCACATTGACAGTGCCCTGCCTCCTGCCTTCTGACTGCCTTATATGGTCATTAAATTACTTTCTCAACATTGCAGATAAAGTTGCACTTTTTCACTCCATCTAGACAGGCACTTCTTTAGCAAAGTCGGCAAATCTCTGAAGGTTCATTCACTGAAACCGAGTGTGTGTAAGCACTTCCACAGGAAAGTGCAAGTGCTGGAATACATTGAGATTGAAATGTGTGATTAGAATTTCTAATCATGTTAACACCAGAGCCACGTAGCCAACCTGAGGCACTGAGATCTGTGGTGGCATTCGAAAATGGGATAGTGGAGTGTTTGAAACATCTTATAGATGTTGGGAATAGCTCTTCTGACAAAGGAGTGAGCCATTCTCTTTGAAACAGGTAAAGAAGACACAAAGAAAGAGAAGATAAAAACAGTCTCTCCTTATACAGAACACTGCCGCAACCACAACTTAAAAAATATATCGGTTTTATATAAGGTAGAAATCTCATCCTCAACGAATATAAGTCGAATCGTCCGACACGATTGTATACAAAAGAAACTTTGTGGCGGATATGAACAACACATGTGCCGATTGCCCAGGAGCCAAACATTCCTCAGAAGTTTGGAAAGAAACAGAAGAATCGCAGCAACATCGACCCATTTCTGAAAAGGATAATAACTGGTGATTGAAAATATGTCAATTATGATGACGTCAAGCCAAAATAGTCGCGATCGAATCACGGTGAGCTGGCTCAAACGATGGCCAAGCCAGGGCAATAATCTATTGAGCAACACTCCTACGGTTAAACTCTTAATTCGGGCCTGTACTGCTAACAATTGGACCGTCTGAAGAAAACAGTCGGCCACAAACGGTAAGCTTTGACTAATAGGAGAGGAATTGTATTCCATCAACACAACACCAGACAATACACATGAATATTGACTTGCCAGAAGCTCCGGGAAGTTAGTTAGGAGATTCTTCTGCATCCACCTTATAGTCCGGAAGATAAGTGATTACCTTCTGTTGCTGTCTATGGCGAATGAATTTGCTGAAAATAATAGGCTGTCTCAGATTTTTGCCAATAGGGACGAAAGTTCTATGGAAGAGGCGTATTGTTATGAAAATAAGTTTTCGAACAAAACGGTTCATATTTGACCTAAATCAGACCATTCTAGCAAGTCTTCGCTGTCAATAATAATAATGTGATATTGTTAATTCTTTATATTGCACCTTATGTATTGATGCTGATTATTGGGGAAGCATTTTCATAAGTTACTATTAGATTAGGATGGCAGCTCATGTGAAAAAATCACGATAAAAATACCAACGATGAGGTAAATTTTCCAGCACCCAGCTAGAAGGAATTCGTTATAGCTGCATCATGGCTTAAGAACAATAAAGATGCGACATGTGTTACTGCAGCCCTCTCAAGAATTGTGAAGGCGCCAGCAAAAATGGATCTAGTAGTAAATGATGAATAAACATAGTTATTTTTTTTTTTTAATAAAACAAGGAGTCTCTCTTTCTCCATTTTGTGCTCTCTGTGAATGTCGACAATCATAACTTTGCAGTGGTGCATAAACTCATTGCCTTCGGCGTCTATCTAAATAAAACTGATGATGTCAGTCTAGAGATTAGAGAAAAGTATTGCTTGCCCATAGATGTCACTACTTAATGGCAAATTCTCTCCCTCGATAAATACCAGACATTGGTTTCAGCCGTCTTGTTGTATGGAATGCGAGAAGTCTTTGAGGAAAAAGTACTATTAACCTATCGTGGTTAACGGAGAGATATAAAAATGGAACGGATCAGAACTAATTTTTGTATCGATTAACTTGGGCTCTCTGCATGAATTTATGCCCGAATGTATGATGGTATGCACCATTTAGAAAATCCATAAAGTGGTATTGGATGATCGTGGACTGAAGGTGTGAGAGATAGCTGAAATGATAGGCATTTCAAAAAGGGCAATACATCGTACATTGACTGAAGATCTGAAGATGAAAAAACTGTGCGTGCCACGCTTGCTTTCATTAAAGCAAAAACAACGTCGTGAAGATGTTTTAGTAGAGTGTTTGTCGATGTTTCACTGCAATAAAGCCGAGTTTTTATGTCGATTTATGCATAACCATGGATGAGACATGGGTCAAAGTCAAAGCAGTGGACTGGAATGGGAGAATGGCAAAGTCGTGTCCAAAGGAGACTAAGACCGTTCCATCTGCAGGCAAGGTTATGGCTTTCGTTTTTTTGGGATGCGCATGTGATTATTTTTACTGATTTTCTTCAGAAAGAAAAACTCTTCAACAGCGAATATTAAGATAAAATTATGGCTAAAAGTCCGTATTTGCGAATAGAAAGAAAAGAAAGTGTTGTTTTATCAAGACAATGCTCCAGTTCACACATTCCCTATTTCAATGGCTAAAACTAATTGTAATTCGAATTGGCTCATTGCACACCTTATTCGCCAGATTTAGCTTCTTCGGACTATTTTCTTTTCTAAACTTGAAAAATGGCTCGATAGTAAAAGATTTGCCAACAATAAAGAGGTGGAGTCTGCAGTTGATGGCTTTATTAGGAAGATTGACAGTTCTTATTAAAAACAGAGTATAGAAACTAACGAATTTCGTTGGAAAAGAACATTTTTTCCAAAGTTTTCTTGTCCTCTTTGTTTTATCGGCTAGTTTTTTACCTTGTATATCGAACGCATCAAGTGTGCCAAATCTTGTTGAATCCAGTGCAATTGGTCAAATCGGTTATTTGTGTGGGAGATACCAAAGGGACCTGATTATTCGGCCTCCTTTTGCCAAAATTTTTGTCAGATAATGGAAGAGAAAATAGTGAACAACGTTATATGGCAGTCCACTACTTAAGAGTTACAGTAAAAAAGTTTAATTTCGCAAGATCGGTCAATTTGTATGACAGGTAGCAGAAAGGTCACATTAATATGGTCCATTTTCATTCTCATGCATTACTTCAGCTGTGTGCCAAATATGTGGCAAAATTTTATTGAATTTAGAGTAACTGCATAAAAGGTATGAAAGCGGGTGATTAACCGCCGTTTTTCTCAATTTTACGAAGAATATGAATTTTGAAAAAATAGCCCAATTTATGTAGGAGACGCCAGAAGCAATGTGACAATTCTGCCCATTTTTATTCTCATAGATAAAAATTATTAACAAAAATTCGACTCGCTGCAGTCTACACATTAGGAATTACAGGAAAGAAATTGAATTTAAAAAAATCGGACTATTTCCAAATGTGCAGCAAAATTTTTTTGAATTTAGTTTAATTGGATGTATAAAAGGGCGCAGTTAGACGGACTTTTTTCTCAAATTGTACAAAGAATCTGAATTTCGAAAAATCGCCCAATATGTATTGGATGCACTATATCGATTGACAAAAATTCGAGGTGCTACAGCCTACGCGCTAGGAATTATGTGAATGAAATTGAATTTACAAAAACCGATCAATTTCTGTGGAAGATGCGACAAAGTCCCGTTGGAATTCCAGACTACGATATAGCTAAATATTAAACCCTGCTAAGTTTTAATAAGTTTTAGGAATATTTACGGCAATTGTCGTATCTACTAGCTAGCCCGATAGATGAAAATCCCTCAATCGACATAAAAATTCATGAAACACATTTGGCCATAAGATATTTGGTGGTTTAAACGCTGCCTTCGCGGTGTTACATGAAGGTATAAAAAATATACGAAACTTAAATTTTCGCAAGTTTACGAAAATAAATGAATAATATACAAATAAATAATAAGGAATAATCTCTCAGTGGGGAAATAAATTAGCTTTAGCTTTCCAGTTGTGTTTGTTTTCAAACACTACAACGTGGCATACAAATTTTATGGCTGCTTTGTATCTCTTCTTCTTCTTAGGTTGCGACTGGAGAAAATAATTCCAAGCGCTTTGATCTTCTGCGCTTTTTCTCCAACTCGTCACATCAAGTTTCGATTGTATTTCCTGCTCCTTCCAATGGAGTTTTGGTCGGCCTCTTCTGCGCCATCCATGGAGAAAATTGTCGAAAACATGACCCAGCCAACGCAATCGCTGTATATTAATGCGTTTGACCACCTCTATGTCGGCATATAGCTCATACAGCTCATTGTTCATGCGACGCCGATACTCTCCGTTAACAATGATGCGTCCACATATTTTCCAGAGTATTTTTCTCTCGAAAACTGCCAGTACTGATTCATCCGCTTGCGCTGTAACTCAAGATTCTGCGCCACATAACAAAACAGAACCAACACCTGGTACAGTCGGATTTTTGTTTGTGGAGAGAGTGTTTTATCATTGAATCGCTTGCCTATCCCACAGCAACATCTGTCAGCAAGCAATACTCTCCTCTTTATCTCTATGCTGACATCATTCGTTTTGTTTACAGCGGAACCGAGGTAGATGAATTCTTCCACCACTTCAAAATTATAGTTGTTAACGTTCACATTGCGTCTCAAACAAGTTCGCTGAAACCAATAACTTTGTTTTGTCCTCGTTCACCACCAGACCCATTTTCGCTGCTTCCATCTCGATAATTGAGAAGGCTGCAGTAACATCTAGCAGTTTTCGGCCAATAATGTCTATGTCATCTGCATATGCGAGTAGCATATGGCTTTTATTAAAAATGGTACCTGTCTTATTAACTGCAGCTTTCCTCATAATCATCTTCAAAGGTATGTTGAAGAGGTCGCACAATAGACTGTCGCCCTGCCTAAATACTCATTTGGTGTAAAAAGGCTCGCCTAGATATTTGTCTATATTTACTGAAGACTTCGTGTCAGTCAGCGTTATCGTATAAAGACGTATAAACTTCGTAGGAATTCCAAACTCGGACATGGCTATCGAAGGTAGCTTCATAATCAACGAAAAGATTATACGTGTCGATCTGTTTTTCTTGAGTCTTCTCTAGAATTAGTCGTAGTGTGAAAATCTGGTCAGTTGTTGATTTACCAAGTCTAAAGCCACACTGATAAAGTCCAATCAGTTTAGTTAGAATCGGCTTTAGTCTTTCATATATCACACTCGACAGGACCTTATAAGCAGTGGGTAAAAGACTGATTCCGCGATAGGTTTTACAAACACTTGGATAGCCTTTTTTAAACACAGGTAACTCAAACACAAATCAAACTCAAATTCCAATCATCGGGCATGTTTTTGTCGAACCAAATCATATTTAGCGGCTGATGCAAGCTGTTTATCAGCTTATCGCCACCAGTTTTAAACAGCTCTGCCAGCAGGCCATCACTGCCCGCAGCTTTGTTGTTCTTAAGCCGCAATACTGCCGTTCTGAACTCTGTTTGACTCGAAGCCGGGAAATTTATGTCATCGTCGATAATTGGAGTAATTTCTTCACTCGTGCTGCCACCCAGAACTAAGAGTTTTATAAAAATGCTCTCTCCATAGTTGCAGCACATTTTGCGTATCTGTGACCAGATTTTCCTCGATGTCCTTACAGGAGGGGAGCCCTATTCCATGCCATGTATTTCTAATCTTTTGGTAGAATTTTTGGGCTTCACCGCTATTCTTGTACCTTTCTATTTGCTCACTCTCACGCTCTTCCATAACCGGTTCTTTCGCCTGAAAAGTTGGTTTGTCCCTCTTCTCTGCTCCTTGTAGCGTAGACTAATTCATGAAGTCTAATTAATGGTTGTGATTTTTTAAATTAATCCAAACAGAATGAAAATATTGATTTTGCATATTCCGGACCATGATATCGTCGGGGAAGTACAAAAATATTATTGTAACTAAAATTAAGTTTTTAATACATTTTGTTATTACTGCCAGTGGTTTGGAAGTACTTAATGCTCTAGGTGTCGCTGCTGGTATATCGTACACAAAGGAATTTTGTGACCTGCATGGTAGCATTTCTAAAAGTTCTATTGCCCTAACATTCCAATGCGCCCCTTTGGCATAAATCTCAATTTATCATAAATCCTTTTCATTGCAACAACTGTCGAATAGCAACCACTATTTCCTAACGATTTGCATTTCGCCTTCTTGGGCGATTCGACACAAATCCAGTTAGAATCCTGTAGCTTAATTTACGCTCTTGCACATGATGCAGATTCTAATGCCACATTAAACAATGAAAAATGTGCTTAAGAATATTCCAAAAGTAACGTGCAGCGGAACAATGGCGAAGCACGGAGGGATAGAGAGAGAGAGAGAGAAAGAAGGCAAAAAAATCTGGTTCTACAACATGTTTTGCATAACTTAAAAGGAACAAGTCTTAAATCATGTTTGCCTCCTCATCCTCAACTTGACTTCTTCTATTCTGTGCCGAAACTAGAAGAAGAAGAGCCAGCGACCAAGTACTCAACTGCCGCAACACACTTAACAATGACCCTCAGAATGTGAATGTTGCTGGCTGTCGGTAGATGATGGTGCTGGTGCTGGTGATGGTCCTGGTGTTTGTTGCTTGGTTTAGCAAGTAGGTAGGCAGATAGGTTGCCTGTCGCTTTAGTTGCCACAGGTATTCGTACTTGATGTTGCAGGGAACTTAATGTGTGTTTTAGCAAAATACAAACTTACTCCGCTTCCACTCACTGCGTTGGCAATAAAGCAAACATCAAACCCGGCTCGGACCGGTGAGAAGGAAACAAGAAACATTCCAGAACATTTAAACAAAGCATCCGCACAATGGTTGAATGTGCCATTGTTGTTGCTGATATTGCTGTTGTTGCTGCTGATGTTGCATGACAACCACCCGTTCGTCTTTACCCCCAAATTCACCAGTGGACGACGAAAACGAACCGAAACTTGAGGTTTGAGAAAATAAACCAGAACCAGAATTAAAATTTAGAACTTCATTCTGAAAACGGGAGGTCAAACCACGACCATGTATTCAAATATTAAACTGGAGGTTAAAACGAATCCTGGTGCACCCTGTAGCATACATGTACTCGTAATAGTGGCAATAAGACTTCATATCCTATTAAAAACAAACAGTAGACAGCCGCCTAAAGCTTAGCCTAACCGGAGTGTCTATGCTTAACATCATGCATTGCGGTTCAGACGATATGCCGAGATGGGTGGACGCGTTTAAAACGTCCATTTCCCATGCAAACCATAGTCAGCATGTAAGAGCAAGTTGTCCGCTGAACCAGTTAACTATTTGTTAAGATTTGCAAGACACAGTATCGGGGCAGTATTCTTACTTACTGCGTTACATATAATAGATGTATTATATGCAGTAATAATGTACCGATTTTGCCTGTTTTTCAGGCAAAATAAAGAAACGGAGGCTCGTATATAACTTGATACGACATAAAAGTAATATCCAGAAGAAAGCTTATGAAGTATCGAGTATCTTTTGACCAAATATGTTTCATGACCCATTAGCTTTGTCCGTATGTTTGACTGGCTGGTAGACTCGATAACTATCGTAAATCTTTACGAAACTTCTTAAAACTTTACAAAGCCTAATATTTTGGCAGATCGATGGCCCGTATCGGTTTTCTCCTTCTACAAGCTTTATACAAATTGAACGATTTTTCAAAATTCGGTATTTCCCCTGTAATCTCTAGTTGATAGGCAGTACTGATTTTTAATATTTTGGAATAACCACATAGTTGGGATGACCACACCACCAATCTGCCAATTGTCACTAATCATACTGATTTAATCTTTAAATAAACTGGTAAAATTTTAGAAAAATGTTTCCAATTGTTCATTCAATCAATTCTTGTATGTGCAGACTCTTTCATTTTGGACTGCCTTCGGCCGGTTTCGAAATTTTGCTGTCCGAAGTATAGAGTCGACACATTGGTTTCGTAAAAGAAGTCTGTTCACATATAAAGTGTCGGCTTTGCCCATTTTTCGAGTGAAAATATTATTTTTTTTGTTTTTGATAATGGCAAAAATTGCCCGGCTTCGAGCCAAACGGAGTTCAGTACAGCTGTATTGCGGCTTAACAACAACAAAGCTGCGGGCGCTGATGGCCTGCCAGCAGAGCTGTTTAAAACTGGTGGCGATGAGCTGATAACAAATATATTTATCAATATGGCTCCTTCCAGTTTCTGCATAACACACCGCATATTTCCTGTAATTAACGAATAAGTTAATATTTTCTTAAATTTTTACAAATATCTATTTGATAGACACGGTTTCAGATCTTGTATCGGTAAGTTTTTTTCAATCAGGCCGATAGGCTCGATTTCAAACCTAGCCTGCCTGTGAACTTTTTGTTCAAAATTTCAAACTCCTAACTCATACTTATAATGGTCACGTTGACAAGCAGACAGACATGCTTAAAACAACATGATATTTACGGTGGTCAAGAATATATACAGGGTTATCCGCTTAGTGGTTTCAAAAACCGCTAAAATATACAGAAATTTGAAGAGACTGGAAGCGTTACAGATGTGATCAGGCCTGTGCATTATCGCAATGTACGTACTGACGAAAATAGCACTTCCGTTAGTAAAAGAGTGTCATATAACCCGATTTTCAATTCAGAGCGCTATGGCCGTACGATAATTAACTCTTTTTTTTTTTTGGTCTGCAATAGAAGATTATGAACTGGACAATATGTTGTTTCAACAAGACGGTGCCACGAGTCACATGACATGACCGATTTTGGCTTTATTTGAGGAGAAGAAAACATAATTTCAACTTTTGGCGACGTCATTTGGCCACCAAGATCATACGATTTGACACCGTTAGACTTTTTTTGTGGGGCCACATCGAAGACCATGTTTAAGTGGGCAATTCCTAATGAATATTCGTCAAGTTATCGCCGAGATACCGAACGAAACGTCCAAAAAAATAATCGAAAACTACCTCAGAAGGATCCACTGCTGCAACCAATCCAGAGGCGGTCATTTAACTGACGTTGAATTTCATACATAATGGCAAAGTCCTAGCATTGTAATGAAATAAAAGCTTCATCGGAATCATAGCTTTATGCGTATTTTATTTAATTTTGCTTTTGAAACCGAAAAATGGATAACCCAGTATAATATTACTTCATAATGTTTCCATTAATAGCTATGCAATGACAAACATTTCGGTTGATATTTAGCTTCCGGCACATATACTTTTAGCTTCCAATTTATCAATCGCAGCCGGTCTATCCATATGATTTGAGATTTCACGTAATTCCACATAAAACAACAATTTAGAGGTGTGATATTAGATACTGTAGGTGGCCAATTTCTCAGTCCGAAGCGTGAAATTCGCTTTTCCGAGAATAGTTCTTGCATTAACACACATATTTTGATATAACGTTCTTGTGGCAAGTATTATCTTGTTCTAACGAAATGTCGTTGAGATTTCCAGGACTTCTAATACTAGAATCTCGAACAAATTCCAAATAATTCAATAAGTCGTAAAATCCTTACTGAAAAGGAAACTTCGAAGTAAATTAGCCTACATATGGCTCTTCCTTCTACTCTTCCTTGCTCTTCCTTCTTTTTCCGTTCTGATACGAATTTCTGCACCACGTAGTACAGGATGGCGCAATAGAACGTGCATATTTAAAAAATAGATTAAAAAATAAATACAAAAGGTATGGTTAAAATAAATCTAAGGCATTGTAGAGTAATAAATGGAGTTTATTTTTTAAAAATAACATCATCTAAATGGTGACCCTCTCTACGACGGCACTCCTCTAACCGCAAACGAAAATTATTGAAAACTTTCTGCAGTAATACTGATGTAATGGCTGCCATTTCACCGCGGATATTCTCCTTGAGCTGAACGATGTTTCTTGGGTTATTAATGTAGACTTTGTGTTTGAGGTATCCCCACAAAAAAAAGTCAAGAGGCGTCAAGTCTGGACTACGTGGGGGCCATGGGATATCATCTCTTTTCGAAATCGGTCTGCCACGGAACATCTGCTTCACCACCGTCATGGAGTCATTTGATGTGTGACAGGTAGCTCCATCTTGTTGGAACCAAGTTCTGTAATTCACTATTCTTGAACTTTCAATTTCTGGAGTATTAACCGTGACGTTTTGGCCCCGCGCATTTTCGAAGAAAAAAGGCCAGAGATTGCTACCCATACTGCCACTTTAGGACTATGCAATGGTTTCTGGTGTTTGACAATTTTGAGGGTTTACGAACCCATTCATAAGGAAATGAGCCTCGTTAGAGAAAAGGATATTTTCAAAATTGGAAAGTCGATTAAGCATTTCATTAGCAAATGCGAGCCTTGCTATGAAGTCAGACTCTTTCAATTCTTGTGTTAATTGCAGCTTATATGGATGCAGTTTAACATCCAATGTTAAAATTCGTTCCAAACTTCGTCGCGATAATTGTAAGACAGACGATCTCTTGCGAGTCGACATTTGTGGATTTCCTCGTACTGATTCCATAACTCTCTCAACATTGTCTTCGGTCCTAGATGTTCGTGGGCGACCATTTGCTTGTGGTTTAAATGTTGAACCGGTTTCTTCAAAACGCTTTACCCATATTTTAATTAAATTAGCACTCGGAGCTTCACTAATTTGCTATATATGAACGAGAGTTCTCGTAAAATGCGCGCTCGCAAAATGCGCGACTCTTCCCGTCGAAGTGATTCATAGCGACTAAAACTCCATGAGCCCGCCAACTAAACGATGTAGGCGCCTTCCGCCCGCGCCTTCTCTACCCCGCAAAAAAGATGATGCAATATGCATGTTCTATTGCGCCACCCTGTATATGTACTTTCAAACTATGACAAAAGTATTTTAAAATAGTAACTCTGGAAATAAAAAAAGGCAGTGGGTTATTTCACACCCACTTCTTCCATTATATGGTGTCGTGAAACAAACCACGTCTTCCAAAAGGAAAATTCGTTAAATAAACCATCATACGCTTTTCAAAATAAGGCAATGTAAAATAATCTACGTCAGGCTTTACCCTTCCATTCTTTGGTACTCTTCTTGGCATTATAATAGTGGAGGCCTTCCAGTATATGCCAACGAAGGAGGTATCATAACTATAGCGGAATATTAGTTTCAGTTGTCATGTTTTAATATGCTGGAGATCAGGGCCTAGGGTGTGCGGCTAAGAAATATTAGTGAATCGTGAGTTGAAAATCCGGCCGAATCAAATAAATGGACAAACAGCATGTTTATATTACCACTACCATGGACATCCAGACCACAGTGACATGGATGACAGATCGACTCAAATAAGTAAGCATGTCAAAATTAGCTTCTGTGCATTCATAATATATTAATTTATGTATAATTTTACGGAAAGCATAATACAAATTGCATCCATCAAATACTAATGTTAAAAATGTTCGTGCTTGTACGAGAAAGCTTTTTCCTCCTGAACCATTTTGTTGAAATCGTATCACTCAGGAGCCGCAGCACCGCGAACAATGTACTGATCAATCGGTCCATAAGCAGTCATATCAAAATCGCTTTGTTTTTACACATAATTTATCGTCTTTGACCGATTTTCCCGTGAAAATTCGTATAATTATATTATACCCGCACCCATAGGATAGAAGGTATACCCGTGTATCATTTGGTACGCGAAAATGTAACACCCAAAATGAAGCGATTCAACTAATAAATACGTTTCGATCAAATGTGTTTCACCATATTTTAAGTCAATGGAGTGATATCCGTCTCTCTGGACAGGCTGGTAAATCGTAAAACTTAACACAGTGTAATAGTTTGCCAAATCTTAGCCGGGGATCGTAATTAGGCTGTGATGACCCACTCTTCATACACCCCCTGTAAAAATTTATCAATTTTTCGAAATTTACAGCCTTTTTCCATAAAACGTTTAAAACGGTAGACAAAAAGTTTGTTTATGAACGATAACGTAGTTAAAAAGAGTTTTTTTTTTTTGATTTTGTCAGCTATAGAGTGGCACATAAGCAACGTTAAGATTTGATCAGTGAATACTTTTTTGTCTTTTTGTCGTCTCTACAGAATTAACTAAATAATACTTGGGAATTTTATAATGGAAAGGCTCAGCACAGAACAAAGGACCAAAGTTTGTTAAATTTTACTCTGAAAGTCAGCATTCAATTATTCAGATCATATCGAAATTTCGTTCATGTTCGAAATGCTCCCAGCGCTCTAACAATTTTCCAATTGGTTCAACGTTTTGGGCAACAAGGGCTATTTGTGATCTTCGCGTGCTGGAAGACCATGTGCAGTTTGAAATGAAGTGACCATTGCTCGGGTGTAAGCCAATATTGAGGATAATCTCGAAACTTCCACCAGGTGACGTTCTCAGCAGTTAGAGACGTCTAGACAGTCTTTACAAAGAATTTTACATATGTTACGTCTTTTCCCATATAAGATACAAAGTTTTCAAAAGACAATATTAGCATTATATATTTTTCAATATTTTTCAAATATTGGTAAGCGCAAACATAATAGTTTCATTGTAACCCTGCTTAATAAAAATAAAAACTCTTTAAAACAAACATCAATTTGAGTGACAAAGTTGATTTTCGAAAGAAGTGAATGGTTCCTTTTATACAAATTGCCCATTAATTTTTTCCCTGTATCTCCTAATTTATAGATTGCAACAATCTACATTTTTCCAACAATGAATTCTTTTCACTATAGAATAAAATTTGAAAAAAAAAACAATCAATTAATCGCGCACCTTCCGGTACCTTCCATACAACTGATCAATTTCAGCCATTTATTATTAAGTTCTTATTTGTTATTCATTTAAACTTAACTCAGAGAAATTTGGTACACGTTGATCAGTTGCCCGGTCTCAAAATGAAAGCGGATTGCATTGTCGTTTCCATACAAACAACCGAATTTCCAAAATTCAGTCTATCTATGTAATTTATAATTAGTAGACTACTAAAGCTTACGTTTTTGTCCTACATATGGATTTGCAAACCTTGTTAAAACTTCACAAAATCAACCAATTGTTCACGACCCTTCTTATTCCTCCCATATATATGAGTGATTCTACCCATAATATTTTATCGTTGTATTTTTCAACCAACTGCACTGAATGTACAGTAAATTCCAAGAAAGAAAATGGAAGTCATTAGCATGCCATTCTTCTGGTACCTCCCATATAAATGATCGGCATTTTATTTTCTCCTAGTAATCCCCGATAAGTATACCGCCGTCACCTGTATTTCTGTCAGTTGTACATCTGTACAATATGTTTGATAAAATGTGAGAAAATTATTTGGATAACAGCATTATTTCTGGTACCTCCCAAGTCACCTAATCTAACCTATATATATTCCTACAATCATATCTTTCATTCTTATGTTCCAAATTCATTCTAAATTAGCAATTATCCGTCTGTTAATAGAATTAGTTCTGTGAGTGAAAATTGTCTGCATTGCCACTCCTCTCCTAGGGTATGTGATGTACAAATTTGTAAATTTGGCAAAAATCAATGATTTCTCTATAATTTGTAAGCGAAAAATAATAAGTTATAAGTACTTATTAGGGGACTCTTGGATAAATGTGTCTTGTCGAGATGACAAGCACGTTTTGAAGAGAGTCGTAACGAAAGGTGTCACATTTAGGTTTTTGCCAGATGTTAGGTTCTGTGAGAGAAACCCTAATTTTGGTTTCAACCATTGTCTTGGTTTCTTACTGCTTGGACATGGGTCACTCAATGCCTTACTGCATAAGAGAGCCCTTTCCAATCGCAAGTCGTGCAATTGCAGTGCATTAGTCGAAGACTGTCGGCATGTGTTGTGAGAATGTCCCTTATATGCAGACATAAGGGACCTCCAGGGATTAGACATGCTTAGGTTAGGTGAAAACTGGGTGATTCGTAATACACTCTCTACCCAGGGAATGTTTGCTAGAGCAATGGAGTTCGCTTCCAGAGTGTTTGCTCGACATACTGCTACTGTAATGTAGTTGTAGGAAGTTAGTCTGCCGGATTTTTCGAGGCAGTCTGACCTGAGAGTTAAGTGGCTGCAAGACTGTTCAGATCGGGCTGATCCCATAATCTTATTCAGCTTGATAAGCTGCAGCTACTGCTCGGTGCAGAGGTACCAGTTGCTGTACCGCAAGGGCTTGAAACCGCGGGTAGGTTTTTCACAGGGTGTGACCAGAATCCTTTTCTGAGCCTCACCTCCCTCAATAGGGATTATGTTTCATACTAGCATAAGCAAATTGGTATCTTCTGACTGGAAGAAGGGACATTGAAACATGTATGTATATTGATTTCAGTTAATAAACCTAACTTTAAAGAAAATAATGGAAATGCCCATTATTCCAAAACTGGATAGCTTTTACTCATATATTATGCATAACAGACTGACCAGTAATGTTTATTGCAGCTTTCCTGGTAATCATCTCCATAGTAATTGCCCGACGTTGTCCTGTCCCAAGTTTTATTTGGTATAAAAATGCTCAATAAGATATTCGCCTAGATTTACTGAAAATGCAGGAATACCAAACTCGGCTAAGGCTTCATACAATTTTTTAAAATTTAATCGATGAAATAAATATATATACAGTTTGGTACGGCACAACTGCAGCATCTGTTTAAAGAACGAAATGCTTTTCATAACATTTTAAATCGATTGGGCGATGTACTCCCCTGGCTGGTAGGCGCGAAGATTGCCGTAGATCTTTCTGAAGTTTATTAAAGCTTGGCACACTCCAATTTTTGTTGGATCATGGCCCAGGATTATAAATAGTCTATATACGTTCACCTCCTCTAGCACCAACCATAAAAATTGACTGATTCTCCCAAAATTCTTTTTTCTGTAGCTCTTAATTCACTAACAGCGGCAAAGGCAAAATTTAAAAAAAAAAAAAATGACACCACCCATTTAGGTAACCGGTTTAACCCATATATCTTTAGATTTGCGGTCAGATGTGATGCAAATTAAATGTTTATCAAAGTATTATAAGTTTTGTGTATTAGCTAATATTTATATCGTACAAATTTACCTATTTTCAGAAATAGTTGAAGGCTGCATTCACATTAGCTGTAGTCTCACAAATTACGAAGAATGAATAAAGATAGATGGTTACATAGGAGTTCGAAGCCAAGATCATGGGTATGATAGTCGTGTGTTCTCACCACATCGTTGGGTTGGCGGGCTCATGGAGTTTTAGTCGTTATGAATCACTTCGACGGGAAGCGTCGCGCATTTAACGAGAACTCTCGTTCATATATTGCTACTAGGCGACTATATTGTGCTGAATATGGACAACGCGAATTAGTGCTAATTTAATTAAAATAGGGATAAAGCGTTTTGAAGAGACCGGTTCAACATTTAAACCACTAGCAAATGGTCGCCCAAGAACATCTAGGACCGAAGACAATGTTGAGAGAGTTATGGAATCAGTACGAGGAAATCCACAAATGTCGACTCGCAAGAGATCGTCTGTCTTACAATTATCGCGACGAAGTTTGCAACGAATTTTAACATTGGATCTTAAACTGCATCCATATAAGCTGCAATTAACACAAGAATTGAAAGAGTCTGACATCATAGCAAGCCTCGCATTTGCTAATGAAAAGCTTAATCGATTTTCCAATTTTGACAATATCCTTTTCTCTGACGAGGCTCATTTCCTTATGAATAGGTTCGTAAACCGTCAAAATTGTCGTTACTGGAACAGTGAGAATCCCAAAATCAAACACCAGAAACCATTGCATAGTCCTAAAGTGACAGTATGGACAGCAATCTCTGGCAAAGGAATAATTTTCCTTTTTTCTTCGAAAATGCGCGGGGCCAAAACGTCACTTTTAATACGGAACGCTTTGTTGAGATGCTGGATGGATTTTTGGCTCCAGAAATTGAAAGTTCAAGAATAGTGAATTCCAGAACTTGGTTCCAAAAAGATGGAGCTACCTGTCACACATCAAATGACTTCATGGCGGTGGTGAAGCAGATGTTCCCTGCCAGACTGATTTCGAAAAGAGGTGATATCCCATGGCCCCCACGTAGTCCAGACTTGACGCTTCTTGACTTTTTTTGTGGGGATACCTCAAACACAAAGTCTACATTAATAATCCAAGAAACATCGTTCAGCTCAAGGAGAATATCCGTGGTGAAATGGCAGCCATTACACCAGTATTACTGCAGAAAGTTTTCAATAATTTTCGTTTGCGGTTAGAGGAGTGCCGTCGTAGAGAGGGTCACCATTTAGATGATGTTATTTTTAAAAAATAAACTCCATTTATTACTCTATAATGCCTTAGATTTATTTTAACCATACCTTTTGTATTTATTTTGTAATCTAGTTTTTGAATATACACGCTCTATTGCGCCACCCTATATATATATATATATATATATATATTTCAACACAATCTCCTTTTAGCTCGATACACTTTTCTCAGCGATATTCGATAGCTTCTACTCTGTTTATAGTAAGAACCGTTAAATTCCTTAAAATATCCATAAACCGCACACTCGACCTCTTCTCTGTTGGCAAATCTTTTACCAACGAGTCACTCTTTCAAGTTTGGAAATAGCAAATAGTCTGAGGAAGCTAAATTTTGGGAGTACGGTATGTGATGATGCAATTCGCAGTTTAATTCATTAATTTTGGCTATCGCAATAGTGGATAGTGTGAGCTGGAGCATTATCTTGATAAGACAGCACTGTTTTTCTGTCATTTTGACCAAATGCGGCCATATTTCCATAATTTCATCATCTAAAACCTGCAGTAAATTAACATAATAATCGCCGTTGATGGTTTTCCCTTTTTGAAGATAATCAATACAAATAATCCCATGCGTTTCCCAAAAAAACCGACGTCATGACCTTACATGCAGATGGAATCGTCTTCGCCTTCTTTGGACAGGATTGAACCATTCCAGTCCACTGCTTTGACTGTTCCTTTATCTTGGTTGTGTAGTGGTAGAAACATGTCTAATCCGTGGTTAAAAATCGATTTTATTCCGATGAAATATCGCCAAACACTGCACTGAAACATCTTCACGACGCTGTTTTTGCTCTATTGAAAGCAAGCGCGGCAGCCATCTTGCGCACAGCTTTCTAATCTTCAAATCTTCGGTCGATATACGATGTATAACACTTTTTGAAATGCCTATCATTTCAGCTACCTCACGAACCTTCAGCCGACGATCATCTTATATCGTTTTGTGGATTTTTTTAACCCAGACACGTGGAAACCTCAATTCTCTCTCGTACAGCCTCAAATTCTGCTACCCAATATTTTACTATCGTAAATGAAGGAGCAGACCACCAGAGTAAAATCTAACTGGGCATTAATATTGGCTGGACTGAGATCTTTCAAATGAAAATATTAATTTACATAACGGCAACTAATTTTGCCCATGTTCGCAAATTATCTGTGGTCATTTACTTTTGATGGCTTAAATAAAACTATTAAACAATATGGCGCTTTGCAACTTAAAACATGTTCGTACGTCTTATAAGGTTACCACTTTTTACCAAAATATTTCATTTCAAACCACTGGCACCATCTATACGTCAGGCCGGCTGGTTTTGGGACCGCCCTTGTAGATTCAGCATCAAGAAACACCTTTTCTACTATTCGGTTCAGAATTATAAATCGACATCAAATGTTCCTGAGATGAATTTAGGACCATCTCGCGCACTGTTTCCCAAACCCTGGATGATTTATTTTACAAATTGATTACATTCGCATAAAATTCGAGTATTAGTGTAGGGTTTGGACCCAAAATATTTAGTTTTTTTTCATCCGAAAATAAATTTCTATAAGAAACCGTTTTACACATTTTGCAATTGCATTTCAACAAAATCCATGGAACAATCGCTGTCACGAGCTTAACTAACATAAACGCCTTTTTAGCTGTGAAACTTATAAGCAGAACAAGAAAGCAATGAACAATAAGGAACCGCTCAGTGGCGGTCCATACGAATATCAACACAAACTCCATTTTTGTGGCAAGTTTGGAGCATGTTTTTCGTAATTTTTGTGTGTGAATGCATCAGAGATGAACTTGAGGAATGCGGTTCTTCTTCTTCTGTTAGTACTGTCGGTTCCCCGCCATCTTCAGCTCGGGTGTTAAATGCTCCCCTCCACCATTTGGGGGAAAAAACTGGTTGTCGTTTGGGTTGGATGCCTGATTGCCTGGCTGGTTTAGATTGGTTGGATTGCCTCAGTTCGGTTCGATGGTTGCGGGTTCCGTTTTCTTTTTTCGCTTTTGTTTTTTGTTTTTTTTTTTTTTTTTTGTTTTTGGTTTCGACTCAGTGCAAAAATAACATGAATTTACAATTTTATGATTCATCGTTGAACTGAAATTTTTATGTCTTATTTTTCCACTCCTCTTCTTTAGCTTTGGCACTTTTGCTCAATGACTGAGGGGAGATTTTGGCGGATTGGGTTGCGGGTTTTCTTCACATCGAAGGTAGACTCCGCCGTGAAGAAGACACATTTGGCTGAGTGAATTTATATATTTGTTGTCGCTTTGGTCTCTTTTTTGTTATCGACTTATTACTTATTTTCTGCATATTCGTTTATTCTTTCTCAGTGTTGTTTGTGGTGGTTCGTAGTTCTGTCTTGTGACGTTTTTACTTTTATTGCAAATTCTTACTTACCTACTTACATGTCGTGGCATAACTAAAGGATGGCTGGTGTTGCACCAACTATAGAAACTGAATAATTTTAAGGGCAAAGTGTTTGAATGTACTCGTTCAAAAAAAAAAAAAAAATTGCTTCAGCTGACGAAAACTCTTTGGAGAAGGATTTACAAATCATCATATTGATATTCAAAGTCCTTTAGGACTATAGATTAGGTTATAGATTATCACTCAGCGGCCCGGCCCTTTGTCCCAACATTTGCTGTAAGTGTGTATTCGTACATTCAGATGGCTATTTTCAAACGTTCTTGCATTTGAATTATCCAGTTTTTTACTTGAAAGTTATTGAATGATCTTAATCCGCAAATATTTTTTCGTTTCGAAATGAATGGACTCTTAAAAGATTATACACTTCAGCACCTTCTTCACTTGCTAGAACAAGTATTAGTTTTACTTTACTTCTGCAAATAAGATTTGCTAATTTAGTCTACACAAATGGTACTGGTAACAAAAGGCGGAAAAATTGGAAGTTAATCAAGATTTCGGCCAGACCGAAGCATACTCGTACATGAATTGATCGCGTTCCGCAGCATCGTGGACAGTAGATATACGAATACCCAAAAGAATGGTCGAAAAAATAAGTACACCTGCTGATTTTTGATTTATGTTTAATTTTAGTTACTTTAACGGAAAGTAAACATGGCAATTCTTTTTTATTTAAATGACTTTATTATGGCAATGCTTTTAAAAGTGAAAACAAAACTGGGGCTTCCCCGTTGTTTTCGTTGTGAGATAGTTTTGTTCAGGTGTGATTTCAGTACTTGGTCAAAATAATAAATACATTGCTCAATTCTTTAATATTTTCGCTGTCTGCTGTAGTCTTTTTGAAAGGCTAGTTATTCTACTGTTGTTTATCCTTATTCATAACAAAATAAAGGGTGTCCCAACAAGAACGCAAGATTTAATTTTGGCGCCATTCGAAGTGTCATTGTTTGACATTTCAACAATTGTTATTGTTTGTTAGTAGAAAATACGAGGTTAGTAAAAATGGAGCTCTACACGAATAAACAACGCACTCTCATTGTGAAATTGTTTTACCAAAATGGTGATAGTTTGGCGACTACAGTTCGCAAATTGCGTTCAATTTGGGGTCACAATAATGCTTCAAAAGAGTCAACTGTAAAGAGATTAATGGATAAATTTGCAAATACTGGATCTGTTAGTGATGTAAAGACAACAATGCGCCTTCGACCAGGTCGATCAACCGAAAATGTCGCAGCTGTACGTGATGATGTCGCTCAAACTCCATCCACCTTAATTCGACACCGAGCTCAGCAAATTGGTGTCTCCAAATCCACTATGCAGCGAATTTTGACGAAAGATTTGCATCTTCATGCATACAAAGTTCAATTGACTCAGGAACTGAAGCCAGCTGACCATGGACAGCGAAGGGAGTTCGTTAATTGGGTATTGGAGAGACAACATGAAAATGCTGATTTTTCCGGTAAAATCATCTTCAGTGACGAGGCCCATTTCCATCTTGATGGCTTCGTCAATAGGCAGAATTGTTGCATTTGGAGTGAGGAAAATCCTCGAGTGATTCACGAGGAGCAAATGCATCTTCAGCGTGTCACTGTGTGGTTAGGATTTTGGGCTGGAGAAATCATTGGAAATTTTTTTTTTATGAAAATGAGGCATGTCAAACGCAAACAGTCAATGGTGTTCAGTATCGTGAAATGATAACCAGTTTTTTCGTGTCTAGAATTGAAGAAATGAATGTGGAGGGCATGTGGTTTCAACAAGACGGCACCACCAGTCATACAGTCAGAGAAACCATTCAATTGCTGCATCAGTCATTTAAATCTTGTGTTCTTGTTGGTAGGTAGAAAAAGCCATTGTTCTCCGGAGTAGAAAATAATTGTTTCAAGACTAAGGGGAAGAGACCAAAGTCTTCCTTCTATAGCAGAAACTATGAATCGGTGCCTATTTTTTGTACAAAATGCTTTAAAGCCTAAAAAGCTTGTCGAAACTCGCGGAAGGCCCAAAAAAACTTCAAAAACAACAGATATCCGTATTGTAACATTTGCGAAGAAGGACCAGTATGTGTCTTCAAGAGCGATTTCAGGAGAAATTAGAAATGTAATTTCATCGCGGACGGACAAAAAAATTAAAAAAAATGTAAAGACTAGATCGGCGTTTGCAAGAAGTCATTCCAATTGTCCCGGAGGAGGCGGTGAAAAAAATGGCGAAACATTTTGTGGAGCTATAAAACCAAAATTATTATATTTGGAAACGACTGTGCCCGGAATGTTCGACGTCCTTAAGGGTAAGGAATTCCATCTTCGCTTTATAAAGAAGACGGTCAAGCACGGGGGCGGCAATATTATGGTCTGGGGTTGTTTCTTGTGGTATGGTGTCGGTCCGATACATCGAATTACCGACAATATGACCAGATTCCACTACAAAGATATCTTGGAAAATACGATGTTGAACTATGCTGTGGAAAGCATGCCTCCTAGATGGATGGATCCGAAGCGTAATTCTAAGTTGGTAAAGGATTGGTTCCAAGATAATAATGTTGCCCTTAAAATCGAAAATTTTTGGGGAGAGTTGAAACAAAGAATTGGAAACGAGGTTCTTAAAAATAAGGATCAGTTATGGAATTTTGTTCAAAAAAATCGTTATAAAATACCAGTAGAAACGTGGAACATGCTTTGAACGCCACTTGTGACAACTCGCATGGAAATTTGCAGATCTAATGGCCGACAGTAAGTTATGAATAGGTTATAATAAATAAATTATACAAGTTATAATTTTGAGCTTATTATAGGTTTAAGAACATAGGTATTTGCCACGCCCCTTACGACAATCCACACTTTTGTGCACCAACACATACAACACACATCAGATGAAGCTAATTTGGTAGCACTTTGGCAAACATCTGTACCAAGTTTCACATCACAAATTGCATTATTGCTTGAGTTACGCTTAGTTGTTTCCGACGCGCAAAGTAATTTCGTCGATTTTTGCAATATGTGATTTTGTTGAGCGACTTCTTGGTTCAGCAGTATGTGGATATTGCAAAAATCGCCAAAATCAATTTGTTCGTAAAAAAACAAACATTAACAAAAAACATTAAACATTAACAAACATCTACCAATGAAAGTTATGCTCAAAAAATTTAGTATTTGGTGCACAAAAATTATATTTTGTAAATCAAGGATTATTTAACAGTATTTTAAAGGATATTTTAAACCATGGACGCGTCAAGTCTCGATTGCTATTAATGCGCTAAATTTTTTCGAAATATATCATGTCGTTATTATCCGGAAACATTAGACCAATATAATAGATATTGTGCCAAGATGAAGCAAGACTGAAAAAGTCGCGCAAAGGTCGCTCAAAAACTAAGGCTTCTTCCGATTATTGGCTTCTTCCTTCTTCTTCGGCGTCAAACTATCAACAAGAAAAATTATCTGAGTTTAAGAGTCTTTTGCGTCAAGATGTTCGCAAAAGATCGCAGGCTTTATGGGCTGGCAACTCTTTGTTTTCACACCATGATAATGTGACATCTCACACTTCAATGACTCTTCTTGGAGTTTTTGTCAAAATTTCAACTTATATCGTTCAAAAATCACCGTACTTGCTTGTTTAGCTGCTAGATATTTCCCAGATGACAGATCTATTCAGCGACAGTATTTTGAGTCAATTGAAAATATAGAAAGTGAATCACAACATTCTCAAAAGTTGAATATTTGTCATGGTTCTAGAATTGGATAAAAAGTTGTTTTGTGTGCATTACATTTGGAGTAATACTTTGAAGGCGATAAAACATATTATGCGCAATTAAGTTCTCGTTTTTTTCATAAAAATGCAACTTTATTATGAAAAGATGTCTAAAAATGATTCGTTAAAAGCATCGCTAGATACTACTTTTCCCCATTTCTCTGGCAATGCTCGTCACGGTGAAACTGTTCATATTTTAAGGCTTTCCACGAATGTAGCTATTCCTTGATGGCGGGTGGGGTAAGACTTCACATTTCAGCGTTTCCAGGTAGGTTTTAAAGGGCTTGTGAAGCGGAGCGTTGTCATGCTGAAGAATCACTTTTTCGTGCCTTTCCGCGTATTGTGGTCTTTTCTCGCGCAAAGCTCAGCTTAATCGCATTAATTGAGGTCGATACCGATCCCCAGTGATGGTTTCTCTTGATTTCAATAGTTCGTAATAAATGACACCGACCTGGTCTCACCAAATACAGAGCATAACCTTCGCAAGGTAAATATTCAGCCGAGGCAGCCACCATGACTTTCTTTTCCTTGGATTCCTGTAATGAATCCATTTTTCATCACCCGCTACAATACGATGACGAAACCCCTTCCTTATTTGTCGCTGAAGAAGTTGTTCACTGGCGAAAAAAACGATTTTCAACGCCCCTTGGCTTCAACTCATAAAGAACCCAATGCATGCAATCGCTGGGAAATGGCCTAAGCAAGCTCTACCTGCGTTTGACACGGCTCCAAATCAGGCAATGCCGTCATTTCAATGTCTTCGAAGGTTTTTCGTCTTCCTTCACGCGAACGGTTGCCAACATCAAAATCACCGTCTTTAAAAAGACAGAACCAATCTCGACACTTCACTTAAAGCAGCATATCCGTAAACGTTTTGAAGCTCTCGATAATCTTCAGCTGCCGTTTTCGTCGATTGAAAGAAGAAGATTATTTGGCACAAAATCATACATATTGAGACAACCAAATGATGATATCAAAAGAAAATCACTATTGTGTTGAGGCGGTACTACTTTACTATATGTGTAAGCTTGCGTCGTGACGTTTAGGTTATGGCAGAATCGACTAACACTTACAACTGGCGCCATCTATTGGCAAACTGCAGGAACTTAGTTGCGCATCTAATATTTGAATAAATAAAGCTTTTTGAAAATACATGAAACCTGGTTTTACTTTTTGAACGTGAGTAGGCGGGTGTTTCCTAGGATGCTGTGCACCGCTTACCCCTAAAATGCGATCCTCTCTACCCTCTCCTGTAATTAAGCAGGCAAAGGATGATGCTTGCGTACAAAAACAAAGTAGTGTGGCTTTGTCCCAGGCGCCCTAGGAACAGGTGGATTATGTCTTGGGATTCACCTATAATATGACATCAAACTGATCTTGGAACTCATTTTTCGAAAACCAAGTAAAGGAGAGAGTCATTGTTAAACAAGACACAGCCTGGCAACAGCTGCGGTTATAGAGAAGCCGTCGGGAGATATCAGAAGATTTATCTTTTCCGTTTTTTAATATTTGTACGGCCAGAGAGATCTGGTTAATAGACTATGATTGGAGCATGGCGTGCTTTGCTGTGTTGATATTTTCTCCTCGGACATCTATGCCGTGGATAATGGATTACCAGTTCCATGCGAGGTATGATAAAGCAAAACTGGAGTAGCTTGTCTGCGAAACCCAGGCCAGAGGGTTCTTCTCTTCTGGTAGCACGGCTGACCAGGGGCCCAAGGAACATTGTTCCTTCCTGGTCAATGGTGTTGGATCCCTAGTGGGAGCATCGTGCTGGCTGTGGGTGCCCGAACATGTGTTTTCAATGCTTTTGCGTTGCTTCAGGTTGCGTTGCTGAAGAAAGGCAGAAGCTTGGAAAACACTGTTCATGTCTATCCGAGGTCTTCCTAGATTACCTCAACTCCTAACCTGGAGGTAGCTCACTTCATACCAAGTGACTACAACGGTACTTTGGCCGAGAGAGGGAGCGGGCCCTGAGGAAGTTTTTCCAAGGGACCTACTTCTAATCTCTGGTAGTTCGACTAATCCTTTCGAGATTAGTTTGGGTACCCCAAAGGGGCGCTTGCTGTCGCAAGAAGAAAAGAAATATAACCAAGAAAAGAATATCAGAAAACAGCACCTGTGTGATGGCACATCAGGGGTAAAGCTATCAAAGCGAGACTCATGTAAAACCTCACATTTGATTTGATTTTACTTTTTGAACACAGTAGAAAATAGTGTGACCGGCCGTAGCGTAATTGTTAGAAAACGCAGTTATCATGTATACGATCGTGTGATTGAGCCTCAATGCAACCACCTATCACTTTCAACGTCGATCACCTGGATGTGCCTGATGCACATTTCGAGTAGTCAACTAATTGACAAGTCTAGTAAGTGTTTCTAAACTGTGACGTTTTGCAATCGTCGTTGAACTGCAGGTCCCGTTGAGTGAGTGTAAACGTACAACGCGTGAAAACTCACTGAATATGAGAAGTTGTCCGACATCTTGCTCATGTTATGCAGAGGAATTTATTTTGTTTTTTTGTGTTAAAGATCAAATTACATGTATCTCCGTTGTAACGTTTTGGAGGATTAGGCCACCATTGCTCTCATAGACTCATATATATTATAAATAAGTCCGTTTTACGGATTAGGCCACCATTACTCTCGCAGCCTCATATATAAAAAACTACCTCTATCACGTAAATCTTTATCACTATGTTGTGATTATTACGTGATAACTTTATGGTGACCATTTTGTTCACACTTCAGAGAGTTTGCTGTATTTAAGCTGTTATTATTGTTCACGTCATTCGTGATAGTCATTCGGAGAGATTTTGCCGGTCGAAGCTAAAGTCGATAAAAATACTTTTTTGGCACATTAAGCGCTGACTTTGAGCCATCAACACTCTGAAGAAGCCATAAACATGAATGCATGCTTGGCCCCGCATAGTATGATTTGTGTACGACCCCTTTGGACCACCTTCGTGGATGTACGGCAATGTTATTTTTATGGTCCTTCTTCCGCTTTTGGTTGTCGTCGTCATTATTCTTTCAAATTCCTTGGTTTCTCGTTGTTTTGGCAAAGGTTAAATAAGCGTTTGTTTTACAAGTTGACAGCTACTTTGTTCCGTCCCTCTGCGCTGGTGCTTTTTTTCTCATCTTTGGCGTCGCCTTCTTCCACATGGTATTTTATAAGAAATCTGCTTAGCACTATGATGATACATACTAAAAGTTGTTAAAAGAAGTATAAATCTCTGGCAATGATGCTGAGAGTGTGTAACTCCTATGGCGCCATAACAATCAATAAATCATTATATTGTTTTCTTCTGCCTCCTTCTCCTTCGAAGTACTGGTTTATTTCGCTGCATTTCTACTATAGGGGGGAACGGAGTTGGTTGAGATGAAAAAGGAGTTCCAAACGCACATGAGTATGGAATTTGGCTAATGAACTTTTAACCTTTTCCCCCCAAATACACATGAAATAAGACGTCTAGTTTGAAAAGTCGTAAGCAATCTGTAACTACTGCTGGCTCTGGGCATTTTTTACAACCAAAGTTCATCTATGCAACCATTTGAATGAAATAGTTAAGACATTTATCCTGAATACTTACGAGTACGTCCTCAACTTTTACATGGCAAAAATATAACACCCAGAAGAAAGCGTTTAAAGTACCGAATATCTTGCGACAAAACACACTTTTTGTTTATAAGCAGATTGAGTGATGCCTGTTTGTTCGGCTAGCTAACTGGTAAACATGATTACTGCCACAAAATTCTATGAAATTTGTTACGGGGGTGGTCGCAAAATTCGCCGATACGACGTGGAGATGGTGCCAGTAATTCGAAAAAAAAAAAATATTTCGATGAAAAGTGACAACCTTATAAAGTATACGTTTTAAGTTTGAAGGCGCCACTTTGTTTACCATTTTTCTTGGAGCCATCAAAAATAAATGATTTCAATGAAACATGGAAAAAATTGGTCACGATTATGTAATTCAATATTTTTGTTTGAGTTCAATCTCAGTTCTCAATTCTCAGTTCAATCAATATTAAAGCCAAGCTAGATTCTACTCAAGGGGACTCTGTTCCTTCGTTTACGACTGTGTTGGATAGTAAAGTTTAAACTAGATCGTTTGAGCTGCCAAGACGATCATCGTAGTGGTCGGCCAAATGAGGTGTCCACGCCAAACACGGCTAAGGAAATCCACAATATGGTAGGTCCGTAAGATAGCTGAAATATTAGGTTGAAATGATGATTTTAAAAAAGTGCTAGACATTATATATTGACCGAAGATGTGAAGATGAAAAAGCTGTGCGCAAGATGGGTGCCGCGTTTGCTTTCAATAGAGCAAAACCAGCGTCTTGAAGGTGTTTCAGTAGAGTATTTAGCGATGTTTCACCACAATAAAGCCGAGTTTTTGAGTCGATATATAACCATGGATGAGACATGGGTCCACCACCCCACACCTGAGACAAAAGAACTGTCAAAATAGTGGACTGGAATGGGACAAACGTGTCCGAAGAAGGCGAAGACGGTTCCATCTGCAAGCAAGATCATGGCGCGTTTTTTTTTTTTTTTTGGATGCGCCTGGAAATAATTTTATTGATTATCTTCAGAAAGGAAAAACAGCGAATCAAAGGCAAATATTATGCTAATTCCTTGCAGCCTTTAGGTGATTAAATAATGAAAAAAAAAAAATTCGCATTTGGCGAAAAGAAAGTAAAACAAGTGTTGTTTCATCAAGACAATGCTCCAGTTCACACATCCACTATTGCGATGGTCAAAATGAATGAATAAAAGTTCGAATTGCTTCATTACGCACCTATTCGTCAGATTTTTGGAACAATTTTCTATTTCCAAACTTGAAAAAACGGCTCGGTGGTAAAAGATTTTCCAAAAATGAAGAAGTGGAGTGTGCGGTTCATGGCTGTTTTAAGCAGTTCAGGAGACGGTTCTGCCTATAAGCAAAGTATAGAGCTATTGGATATCGGTGCGAAAAGTATATCAAGCTAAGCTAAGAATATTATGTTGGAAAATAGGGAACAGTCTCTTGTTGTGTTTCCTTTGTTAGGTTGTCTAGTTTTGGAACCTACATTTACATTTTTCCTAAATTTCTGTTAATTATATTGATATATAATATTTACATCCACTATTTTGGATTACAATAATGATATATTTAAAATAATTGATTTACAAAATAACTATGCTCATTTTGGTGCCTTCCCCGCGATTTAGTTGTACTTAATTCAAACTAATTTTTACACACATCATGCATTTGATAAACTTAACTCTGAGAATGAAAAAATACTATACTCGTATAGTCAGACCTACTTCTGTACTGGCTATTTGACCACTTCTGTGAATATGAAGTTGTCAGACTGCTCCCAAAATCATCTCTTCAAAATGACAAATTCAGTATTTCCATTATTGATCCAATGAAATCCTTACATTTAAAATTGTTGACTGACTGATCATCGTCCAGACCAAAACCCTAAAGCTGGAATTACTGAAATTTGGAAATATATGGCTCCTATAGAGAAGGTGCGTGATAAGAAAACATTTTTCAAAATTTCCGCTTTTAGAAATAAAAGCAGGGTAAGAAAAGGATAACCTGATAGCGACGCCTTTCTCGAATGGCTATAGCTGAAATCACTAAAGTTGGTGTTCACATTTCCTTTCTAGCATACAACATAAAAAAAGATGCAACGATATTCTAACTTTCAATTTTGAATAAGTTTAGAAAAGGAACATAAATAGAGCCACAGCTCATAACAAATGTCTATTTCCCGCTTTCATGAAGTAGCCACGTCCAAACAAGTATTTTCCTAATTGCGTACTTTTAGGGTGTAAAACAAGAAAAAAGGGGAGAAAATTTGTACCATTGTCAAGAACACAGTGTAGCTAGAATCATGTGTGTGAAATCTGTGTGTGAATTTACCTAACAGCATATCCTTCAAATGAGAAGGAATTCTTAAAAATTCGCATTTTAAAGGGGCAAAACATGAAAGAATGGGAAAAACGATTCATTGTCCAAGACAAAGGGCGGATGCAAAAATCCGCAAAATCAATGTGAATATTAGGGCACGAAAGGGGTACACCGGATTTGAGCAAAGAGCTGAAGTTAAAGCCATGAAATTGGATTTGTAGATTACTTCGCCAAGCTATGCGAGTGATAAACTGGATTTTCATACTTTTAATATATACAAGAATATCACATAAAAAATGACTGAAGTTAAAAACATCAATGCACTAAGTCTTACGTCGTATCCGCGCAATGTTAACAAGTACAGGGTTATCCACAGAGCGATCTCAAAACCTCCGATCTGGCAAGACTGTCAGCTGCTAATTACCTGCCATCTGAAATGTAATTTATTTAGTGAAAGGTTTGTGATTTACAAATATGGATCGTTTAACAACCGGCAAATGCATAAAATAGTTAAAACTTACTACAAAAGTGAATATTCAAACGTGGGCTTTCAATCGAACAAGATTTTCTCCAGCGATGAAGCCCATTCCTCACTCGGTGGTTACATCAACAAGCAAAGTTGTCGCATATGGGGCTTGAAGGACCCAGCAGTGATTGTGCAAAAGTCATTGTATATGGAAAAAGTCACTGTTGGGTGCGTGTTATAGCCTAGAGTTGGCATTGAACCGTTTTTTTTTTTCGAAAAATGACGCTGGAAGACCTCAAAACGATTCATTACTTCAACCAATCCAGAGACGGTCATTTAAATGGCACATTATGATCAGGCCCAAGTATTGTAATAAAATAAAAGTTTCATCGAAATTATGGCTTTAAGTGTGATTTATTTAACTTTATTTTGAATTCGAAAAATGGATAACCATACACTTGAATGTTGTGGCAGCAACTTCAACGATCTTTCTGGAATATATAGGTACACAGTGTAGTATTAAGAACATTACAGTTTTTTGAACTTAAATTTCAGACATTCTTTTGTTTGCTACATAGCTCATTTTAGCAGATTTTTTTTTTTTGGAATTTCGCAAAGGAAACACAGATTCCGATAGGAGTCAGGCTACTGAATATTTACAAGAATATGAGCTTAATATATGCTAGAACAACTTCTTAAGTAACAGCCGATTAAGCATGATTTATTATTGTTGAATATGTTCCGTGGAACACAAAAGTATTTATCAGAAATAAAAATATTTTACAAAATTTATAACATGCTAAGGGCATATATGTCCTGTATGAAGAGCATATATACGCCTACCGTGAATGCAGTTTTAACCGGAATGTTTTCCCGTATTATTCCCAATAGTGATAGCTACGAATCTAGCTTACGGGAGAGAATCCAGTTTAATTACATTGCTGGTATTCCCCTCTTCATATAAAAATTATCAAAAAAAGGAAGACATTGTGGGATCGATTATCTATTGGATTATCTTGTAATATCCATTTGAAACCAACTCCTTTTATTGGATTAACTAGCTAAATTATGACAGGTGTTTTAGAAACGCTACCACATAACTGCTTTGAGGGCTGTCCCAAAACTAGCTGGTCTAACAGAGAAGTCACAAAAAAGTTGAGAATAATTTTCTTTATATTTCAACATGATCTGGTTTTAGTTTAATACACTTTTACCGGTGATATTCAATAGCTTCTATACCCTGTTTAAAGTAAGAACTGTCACTCTCCTTACAACAGCCATCAGCCGCAAACTGCACCTTTTCACTCAGACATTTCTTCAAGTTTGGAAATAGGAAATGGTCCAAGGGAGTTAAATCTGGCAAATAATTAATTTAATTTAATTTATTCATTGTTGTCATCGCAACAGTGGATGTTAGAACTGGAACATTGAAACAACACTTTCTCTTCTTTCTTTTCAACAAATACAGCTCTTTTTCATAATTTCATCATCTAAAAGCTGCAATAAATTAGCATTATATTCGCCGTTCTGGTTCTTCCTTTCTGAAAAAAAAAAAAATTTAAAAATAATCCCAGATGCTTCCCAAAAAACAAACGCCATGACCTTGCCTGCAGATGGAATCGTTTTCTCCTTCTTTGGACACGATTCTCTCATTCCAGTCCACTGTTTTGACTGTCCCTTTGTGTGAGGTTTAAGGCGGTAAGGTGAACCCATGTCTCATCCATGGTTATAAATTGACGCAGAAATGATGCATTGTTGAAAAGAAACATCGCCAAACACTCTACTGAAACATCTTAACGACGCTGTTTTTTCCTATATTGAAAGCAAGCGCGGTATTCATTTTGAGCACAGCTTCCCATTCTTCCCCATCTTCAAATCTTCGGTAATATACGATGTATAGGATTATTTGAAATGTTTATAATTTTAACTAGCTCACGCAACTTTAGCCGACAATCATCCAATATTATTTTGTGGAGTTTCTTAACCGTGTCTGGCGTAGACGTCTCAATTGGTCGACCACTACGGTGTTCGCTACTACGGCCTCGTTTAAACTCTGCTACACAATATTTTACACTTGCAAACGAAGGAGCATAATCCACAGAGCAGTTTTACTTAGACCTTTCAAATGGAAATACTGATTTACATATTGGTGACCAATTTTTTTAATGTTTAAAAAATTCACTGAGAGCATTTATTTTTGATGGCTCAAAAATACTGAACAACGTGGCTCCTTGAAACGGGGTGAAACATATGTTTTCACCAACATAATTTTTTTCCAACTACGTCAGATCGGTAGTTTTACGATCGCTCTCGTATACAGTAAATTCATGTTTTACTTTTGCTTCATATGACCGGTTGATTTGGGACAATCTCAAACAAAAATAAGCGATTATAGAACCGAATGTAGAACCTGTTCTTTACCGCAATAAGGCCTTCTGCAATTGGCTTTTCTGTAATCCAAAATTTTATTGAGTACTATCGGAGCAAATCCCAGATTTGTAACTTACAACTGTAACTCTCCCTTGTTGACCTGCTCACTAACAAATTCTCCGCATAACTTCTAGAGCCCAATAACATCTTCAACATCTACCATTAAGTTCTGTAATTTCATTTGAAATACCATCAACAATTACTAACAATTAGCTCTCTTTCCATAAATTACCGACAATGCCAAGACAAACATTTCCTACCGCTACAAATCGTGTAAGAATGTCTGTTCTGTCGGTAAGATTGACGAGATTTTTCTTAATAATGACAACTAATTTATCACAGGATATAAAAATAGTGATTAGAGCTTCACACATAGCGAACACCTGCAATCATGGCAGCAACTGATGGACTAACAACTCAATATTAAATCAATTAAATTCTTCAATGGTCGAATCTAACCAACATTGAGCGAAATGTGAGTAGTACAACATTCAGCAAATCGAACTTGCAGTAGAGAATTGAAGGCAATTGCGTGAACAGCAGCACATTACATTTCATATTGCTCCAGGCGCGATTCATTGACAAACTCTTCAGTTCTGTTCTGCAGACTGCATCCTAACAGCGAGCTAAGTTTAACACTGCGCCAAACAGATGCTCTCTACCTGCTGGTCAACTTGACGTTTAACCATTGTGAACCACGTAATGAAAATAGAAATTGACCAATGAATCGTTGAATGAAATGAAGAGGAGCCTCCTGGTCGAATGAATCAATGAATTGCAATTCACAATACAGGTAAAACTTGACTGCGAAGGAAATGAAATCGATCAATCGATAGGGGTATAGTTGAAATGACGTACAATTGTACTTGGCGTATTCGCAAAGTACAATTTCAATTCATGGACAGTAAAAAAAAGAAGAATTATGTAGAAGGATCTATCAAGATACAGTGATCAGAAAAAAGTTTGTATCTTCTTGGCTACAGAATAAAAATGTGTTCATACAACGGCCTGCCGCATTGGTGCAAAAGCGTAAGGTGGGCGTGCTGAATCGCAAGATTGTTATCGACAAATGCTATTAATTAAAACATAGAGAGAAAAAAATTATAATTTATTAAACTTACTACAATTTTCATTTTATAACATATTTACTGTCTTTACTTTACTTCCTAACTGTCTTTTATGGTGCCTCGTTTTGCAATTATCAAGATACCACTGATGTTTGCCAAATTGAATAATTTGAATATTGAATGGTCTGCGACAATTCACATCATTCTCACTTGCAGGATTGAATTTAGTAAAAGCCTGAAGCTTGTTAACCAATACAAAATGTAGTACAATGAAATGAAAGATATAAACCTAGGAAAATATGGGTTAAGATATAGAGTTTGTACAGAAGGTACCACAAAGGACCGATTTTTTTATATCTAGCCAGGTCAACAATATTTTAAGAAACCGCAGTCTACGAATAAGTTTGCAGGGAAAAAGTAAATTTCAATAAATTGGTTTATTTGCGTGGGAGGTGCAAGAATCGGAATGACAATGCAATTAATCTTCATTTTCAAAACTAAGTTTACCAGACGCCCGACATGAGCTAATTTTGGTTGAATTCAATGCCGCTGTTTGAAAGATATGCTACTAAGAACATATGAGGTAAATCGATCATTTGTTTACTTTTGTTATTTGATCGATATTTTGTTTTGTCAAATTTTGCTAGACACTATAAAGCAACACAATAGATAAATTCAAAGTCAATCAATTGAAAAAAGTTTAATTACGGCAAATTAACATCATCCCCTTTGTTCTCTGATATTACATTAGCAAAAAGCTTAATTCCACCCAATTCGATGGTCGCATTAATGACATAAACATAAGAATATATGGGCTAAATCGGCCATTTAAAAGGGTTGTACCAGAAGTGTACGGATAACCAGTAGATTTATTCAAATTTTGCCAAAAATGTTATTCCAAAACAAGTGATACGAATTCAGGATTGTTTACAAATTACAAAATTTCCTATTTTACCCTACATTTTTCTAGGTTCAGGCTCTCAATTCTATTGTACTGAACTACCCCACATGCAAATTAGCCGACTTGGGGAAAATCAAAACTTTCTCTATAATTTCTAACCGAAGCGGCACTGATATGCATATTAGGCTCTTATTTTTCAACTTTCTAAAAGTTTAGCTCCCAACACCCAATCTTGTTCCAATCAACAAAACGGCGATATATGCAAAATTTAAGTTCAATTGGGTAATTGCAAGGCGACTCACACCGGCAATGAACTTTTACAATTTTCAAAATTTCATGTTTTCTAAGACTCACAACTTTTGTTTGCCATAATTCGAGAACGCCTCCTTCGATTTTATTTAAAAAAAATTTAGAAAAATTAGGAACTACAACACCTTTAATCTATTCCTATAAATAAAATACATTAAAATACATTTATGAAGAAAAAAAAAATATTTTTTACTTAAATATTTTATTATTACACAGGGGACATAATGAAGCTTTTTAGGGATGGTATATCATTTTGATAAAATTTTTAAATTAAGGTTAATAACAGAAATATTCCATAATTATAAAAAACCTGTCAACAATACCGCAGGGACGATCCTTCGATGTTTTTTTAAAAAATGGTATAATGAAAATGCAGAACATAGAAACACTGGTGCATTTTACGATACTTACAGTTGTAGAAAAGGTTGATAGACTGGCAATAATAGTTACTTTTCAAGGCAAAGAGCAATTATTGGGAATCCCTGAAAACCCTAAATCTTCAGGAGAAGACCAAGCGATGGCTGTTTACCAAGCAGTGGACAAGTGGGGTTTAAACGACAAAATTCAGGTACTTTGCTGTGATACGACAGCAAGCAACACAGGTCGAGTAAATGGTGCCTACACAAATCTTGAAAAGTTGTTCAATCGTGACCTGTTGCACCTCCCCTGTCGTCACCACATTTTGAGCTAGTTTTGAGAAGCTGTTTCGACTCGCTAATGGATGCAACTTCTGGTCCAGACATGGCGATTTTCAAAAGATTTAGAGACAACTGGGCGAAAGTAAACAACAATGTTTACATAACTGATAGCCGTGAAGTATCTGATGATGTACGTCTTTCTACACAAAACAACAGCGAGATGATTGCCGAGAACTGTTGGAGTTAACGATGACCTTCCTTGGAAGCATTCCGAACAGGGAGGTATCGTTTTGCATACCAGGAGCTGTAAGTCATGCTACGTGGATGGCAAAAGCAATTTATGCATTTATATGATATACGAGTATCTGTTTCAAAATCCATTTCAGTTATCTCATAGGGAGTAGAACTCGTTGAGAAGAATACGCAATTATCTTGCTCGAGTGTACGTTAGAGCCTGGTTTCTGTCCTCAGAAGCAATTAAAGCACCTTATCATGATTTAGTCTTCATGCAACGACTGATAAATTATCAGGATATTGATCCACAAATTAGTAAGGTTACTGCGGAAAATTTTTCCAAATATCTCTGGTATTTAGTTCCAGAAGCTGTGGTTCTATCCTTATTTGATGACAATGTTTCAACAGCGGTTAAGGCACATACGGCTCAAATTATGCTGAAAGAAGATAAAAGCGAAGAAGAGGAAGAAGATAAGATTCAACTAAAGCGGTACACTCTGCACCAAAAGAATTTTCTTCCTTTACAAACATTGAGTTGTCGTCGTTTGTAACTCCTAGTTCGACAAATTTCTTCACGAAATTTTCTCTCAGCACCGGTTACTTCAACAAAGACCCTTTAATATGGAAAGATGATCTTGGTTACAAAAGTGCTATTGAAAACCTTGAAACGACAGTTGTTGTAAATGACGTTGCAGAAAGGGGCGTCATACTCATTCAGGATTATAATAGTATTCTCATGAAAGATGAAGCTGAAAAACAATTTGTTGCCAAATCCCCTCTTACAAAAAAAAAAAAAAAAAAGTTCCATTTTCTTTCATTCACATAATGTTCATATTTATGGAAATTATTGTTGTAAATAAAAACGCATTACTCTTATACTCTCTTATATAGAAGTAATATACGTTTTTATATAAAACTATTTTTTTTAGTTGTTTAAGTTATATCTGGAATTTTTTAAATTAATTTTTTGAAAAATTTAATTCAGAATGTTTTAAACAATTGCTGGGATAGCCTGGATGTGTCCACATAAATTTTTCTAACAAAAACATAAAATCGGTTATATAGGAAAGATTATACCATATATTTATAGGAATTAATCATAGTGTTACTATGTTACAACTTTAAGCCATTTGGGGGTCGCCTTAAAGTTAACCGAGCAAGCTGAAATTTTGTACAGAACGTTGTTTGTCCATTGAAACAGGATCAGAGGTTGGGAGCAACATAAATTTAACATTCGAAAATTAACTTATAGCTAATGCATATTTAATGTTGCTTTAAGTAACTTTAGTAAGTTATGATCCAGTTTGTTATATTAGACTTTATATTAGACTGAACGTATTTGTAAGTCAATTCACTTGACTGAAATTTCTGTACTAATTTCTTCATACATTTATTTGTCACCCCAAAATTCATAAGAATTTTTTTTTGTACCACTGTACGTGTAGACCTAATGTGACCAACTGCAGTTGCAACAGTTGTAAATATTTAACCGATACATCATCTCGTGTTAAAGTAATAAAGACGGAGACACATCTTGCGGCAGAGCCACATGTAGAGCGCGGAAGCAAGAAGTGAATGAAAATGGGAGAACAATTGAACGAACCATCTAACAAAAACTACAAAATCAAACGAATACATCGACGCATACTTAAATACAATGAGTGTATATTTATGAATGGCTATGTGTGTGTGTTCGTGTTTGTGTGTATGTGAGCAGCGATATCTTCCATGCAGTGGCTTCATCAATCCATCATTTAATCTGAACTTCATACAGATGTTTCGATTGGCATGAGGATATGAGTATTGTTAAATATCGCACGAGTGTTTTCTTGTTGTTTGTTCCTGTTGCCGCAATGTGGATGACTTGCATCATTATATCACTATTCAGTTACGATACGTGATATACAAGAACAGGGCTGGTTAACCTGTCAATGAATTGGTTACTATCAACAAACATCGAGAAGTGTACTATACTGATTAAAGATCAAGTGTTAAATTTAAATCATATAGATTAGACAGGTGGAATATAATGAACACTTTTTGAAATATAATCATTCCAAGCTAGTTTATTTTATGAGAAGTGGGAACCATAATTAAGTAACCTGGCAATACAGAGATTGTCGCACTGC